>PVIA01011315.1:0-45333 GCA_004024845.1 Tonatia bakeri
AAAAAAAAAAAAGAAAGAAAGAAAGAAAGAAAAAGAAAACCCTGCCAAAGCAGTTCTCAGAAGAACAACTTTGTGAAACTTTTACCACCTGATGTGAACTCATCACAAAAACACAGTGAAGGCAGCTGGGGATCAGTGTGATGACAGATGCGTGTACCCACGGAACACGGCGGCCTCAGAAGCACAGCACCCATCAGCCGCCTGAAGTGCACGATGCCCGGAGGCGAGAGCCTCATCCGCCCGCTCCCCATCCTTCCCCATTGCTTAGAGCAATGCTGGGCACCAATGGAAACGTGCCCATATTTGCTGACTCCGGAGCATGGTTACCAGGGGTGCCTCCTGCTCTGACCTCACTGGGAAAGCAGCAGCGTGGCCGTCGGACTGAAATGTCAGTCATTCTGTCGGCGTGGACACAAGGTGCTGTAGCAGGCCGGTGAATCTCTGAACCGCTTCCGTGACCACACACAGGCGGACAGACGATGAGGTTTATATATTCTTCTGGGTGTTATAATTTAAAGCCGAGGGAGTTCTTTAAAAGAGGAGCTGGCCTGAGTTCAGAAAACGGATGGCGTCTCTAGGCCAATTGCAAAGAGGTTTCAGTGAGGCACGAGCTTAGCCGATAAGACAAACTAAGAAAGCTGAGCCCAAAAGGTTACGCTGCTCTGGAGGAAATAGCCTCCCAGAGGTGAGGACTTCGGGAGGCCTTTGAACAGGACGCCACCGCGATAAGAGAAATTGAAAAGGATGAAGATAAAAGTATTGCCTTGAAGGAAGTAGAATAAATAAATGTGTAAAATGAAGAGCAGCAAGTCCAGAGAAATATTCTGAATTGTGTGTTTAATCCGTTGTTTTATTTGCTGTGGACATGGGAGCATGCAAGAATGCTTTAATGTGCTCATGTGAGTGCTTTTTACCGACTGGGTTTTATAGACACGTACGCATCCACACACATCGTTTCATTTACCACCTTGCAAATTATTACAGGACGTTTGTATCTATGTTGATAAAAGAAATGGCCTTTCGTTTTGGTTCTTACTGTGTCTTTTACTAGTTTGGGGCTTGAGTAAAACACAGAATGAGTGAGGTAACATTCCATTATTTTCCTATTGATTAGAAGAGTGTATATAATAGAACAATCTGTCTTGTGAGAGTGTCACAGACGTAACCTGAATGCCAGCGGTACCTAATGTCGCCTTTGCGGGAACAGTCTTACCCAGTGCTGTGTTCGCACAGAACTCTAATGATGGTGTGTGTCCGTGTACCTGTAGTTGGGACCTGTCTCTCAATCCTGATAGTCATTACAGGCATCTTCTTTCTTTTCTCTTTGGAAAGCACGGCAGAGAAGAGGTATTATTCAACAGGTGGCAATGGAATTCAGGTTACACCAAAGATACGTTGCCTCGAAGGAGGTCAGGCAGGGTCAGGCTGGGTGTGTACTGCATTGTTACTTCCCAGGGACTGGGCCCCATTTCCGGTAATTCACGTGTCATTTTCTGGGAATTTCCAGGTGCTGTGAGTGTGTGTTTGCAGGCCCATGTCTGCATAGCAGTGTCATTCAAACATGGGGAGCTTCTTGGCCTTGGGTCTGGTGTGTGGACACCGTGCAAGGCTTTGATGTTTGCAATGTGTTTTCTAATTTTTATCCCCGTTTCTACACTGACCCAAGGATTATTTAGATGTGTATGGTTTATTTTCCACTTTTGGTGTTTGCTAGCTGTCTTCCTCTTACTGATTTCTGCTGTATGTCCACTCTGACCTTAGCACATAATCTTTATGATTTCTGTTATCAGAGATTTATTGAATCTCACATTATGTCCCAGGTATCAGTCCTATGTTGCCTTGTAAAAGATGACCCCAAAACTTAGTAGCTAAAATAACATTTATTCTATCATGGTTTTGGTGGGTCAGGAAGTCTGGCTTTGGGTCTCTGCCTTTCAAGGCTCCAGCTCAACTGTGAGTTCTCCTACAAATATTTTTAAATGTCCACATCTTAATTCACCATCTTTAACTTTATGAATGAAATATTATCAAATATATACATTTATTCACTCCATTTGGACACTTGCTACGTGACAGTCACTATGCAAACCTCGGGGCGGTGCAGTCAACTAAAATACCACAGTTACCCATCACTGAGTACAGATTACAGCAGGGCCAGTGACATAAGCTGACTGTGACATGAGAATGAATAACATACTAGAGGTCAATAAATATTAGATTCATCTGCTGACTTATTTATAGGTATGTCTATAGTGCTGAGGACCTTTAAAAGCTCCCTTCATTCAGAAAATCTGAATGCTGCAATTTAATGCTGGCTCAGTTTTCCGTCTGGTGAATTTGGTCCCTGCCGGGGACCAAAATTTGGTCTGCAAGCCATCCACCAATCTCACTTCTACTTACACGGAAAAACAAGCACACCCCCTACATAGGCAGCATGCTCCTTTCTATGTCACCAATTTTTTAAAAATATTAAATCTTAGGACGTCGTTAAGAGGCATGACATTACGTAAAGCATAAATTTTGTTGTATGAAAACTTAGGCCAGAGTTCTGTCTCCAAAATGTATTGCTTATATGAACCGGAAAAATATGTTTTCCCTTCTGAGCAGCTGTTTCATTTGGGGATAAAATAGTGATGATGGTGATGCTGACGTTGGTGAAAAGCAACCATCCTGGCCTCTCAGAGCCTTCCTCTGGGAACCGTCTGGATTAGTGCACTTTGAAGAGCACCCTGCAAGCTGAGGAGTCAGTGCACGTATTCGCGCTGGTGACCCAAGGGGATCTCTCAGCCTCAGGGTATCTCTGGCATTACCTGCTTCGGGCAGACTTACGTCAACAGAGGGAACTGCAGCCGGCAGGTGCCTCCCACTGTGTCCAGTTCTTCCACTACAGCAGGTTTATGAAATTAGGAAGCATCTCTATACTGAAATACAGCATCCCCTGTGCAAACATCCACCTCTAACCCTTGAACCTTATCCGGTGTTTGGCAGCCGCAGACTCCACTGGCCGCAGGTGGGCTGAAAACTGTTGTCCGGGGCACGAGCCCCGTGCGGCCGAGAATGTGGACTCCTGTTTCCGGCCCTAGGTAGGCAGATTCTGCGAATGCCAAACGCCGGATGAGAAGTTCAGTCCCGCCACTTCTCAGCAACCTGCACAGCGCCAGCCCTGGTGTGCCCAGTCCCGCGGCCTTGAACCTTCAGGACCCAGCCAAGGTAACTTCGCAGTTACTCCCAGTGCCTGGACGTTTTTTCTTACTTGTTAGCGGGCGTGTCCTATCCGTTCCCTGTCCTCTTCTTGTTACAATGAATTGTCTTATCTTACTAGTGTTACTGCTGTTTGTTAAAATGAGTTCAGCTTTGATATAACTGGAAATAAGTGGAGCAGCCTCTGGAATACACTTTCTAATTAGCTGCAGAACGCACCAGAGCCGAGTGCCTTTTCTGAGACCGCTCCAGCCGCCGCAAAGCCCTTTCTCGTTGCTTCTCCAGTCAGCTGACGCCTGTGCCGCCATGCCGCATCGGGGGTATCCTATCTTCCCTGCAACGTTTCTGGAATTGTTCTAAATCACCGTGGGTGTCTCTGTCTTACGAACTCTGAGGATTTTTTTTAGGTACTTCTTTAGGTATTTCTTGTATTGTTTTATTGCTACAAACAAACCTTGAATCAGCCCTCTCCTCCGACTTAATACTGAAAAGTGTTCGCAGGTGTGTGGGATTTTGTGTGCTTGCACGTGCGCGTGGAATTCTGACTTGGGGAGGATGTGTTGAAAGGTAGGAGACTGGAGGAGTTTTCTTCTCTCTGTGTCATTAGGACTCAACCTGGAGCTTTCTCCATAAAGTGGAAAAAAGCTTCAGAAAAGAAAGAGAAGATGCATGAGTCAGACATAAACTGGTGACCATTCGGCCGAGACCATTCATGAATGGGCAGGCAGGAAAAGCAAACATGTTGCCATCAATTACCAGTAATGCACCTGGCTTAGTCTTACACATACAGGGTCCAGCCCAACTAATGCCCCCTTTTATTGCAGAATCTTTTATTGCAAAAGCATAGGCATGTAATTCTGTAACATCACAATATCACACTCAAGCACATAACATGGCATTTTAGGTGAAATGTTCAAATTAAAACTAGAAATTATTACACCCATGTGATTAGCCTACCAACTGCACTCAAGCAGGCGTTACTTCTGCCGGATCCTGTATGTCTTCAAAAGGACCCGAAAGTTGGGGATATTTGTCAGCAGGTGTTAATGTAGCTATTGAATTGTGCTGAGTCATTTCTCTTGTCATTTGAGGCTTTCGTTTTATGAAGCTTAAAAAAACCCAACTGTGTAAAGGAGACCAGTTTGGGAATGCATTTCTCACCATGAGATACTGGGTGTTTCGCTGTCGACTGGGGGACAATATGAAACAAACTCTCGGTATTTCAGGACCAAGAACTCACTAAGAGGAGCCATCCGTTTTAGAACGGTGATTTAACGCCATGTGTGAATACTTCACATTGGACGAGTCAAGTCATTTGTTGATCGGTGTCACCATCGGGTAATGCTTTCGTTTGTGGCATCATTTTCTCCACTGCTGGTTTCCTTCCCCCTCTAAGCTTCTTCCACATGCTCTTCTGAGATAGTCTTCCAACTGGCCTCCTACTTTTAGCCAATCACTCCTACAGTAGTCATTTAAAAACTGAAATCTGACCTTCTTACTTCCTCGATGAGTACTTTTAATAATGTCCTCAACGTAGAGAATAAATTCAAAAATCATTTTAATGACACTCAAAATATCCTTTACAAGATTAAGGCCTGTCGCCTATTCAGGCTTCTGTCCTCATGTTAACCACCGCCCCTCCCCACCCCCTGCCTGCCTTCAAGTTCAACCCATGTAAAACCACAGCCACAACTGATTTTATATTTGGCTGGGATTTTTGCTTTTGTTTCATCTGCATGTGCACGGTGGTTTTCTATTTCTGTGCATTTAGGAGCCTTCTTTTGCAGCCTGCAGAGCACCCCCATGCCCTGCTAAATAATACATAGAGTTCAATATTTAGCTTGAAAAGTACATCTGTCCAGCCTTCCCAGGTACAAGTGACTGCTTACCACTCTGTGGCCCCAATGTACTGGATACATATTTTTACCTTCCTAATAGTAAACTATTGTATTTATCTATGAACTTGTCTGTGAACCTGCTCTGCATGAGTGGCCCTTCGGAACAGAAACTATAGTATATTACCTGTATTGACTGCTTAGCCTTTAACACGCATTGTTCAATTGATAAAGTTTGTGTTATAGCTAGAAAGAAAACAAATCAGCCTGAAGTAATTTAAATAGTAGAGCCATAGTGTTCAGGGGCAGAAATGAAATTCAGATCTAGATAGACTTTGACCCCAAACTCTGAGTCTTTGGAGATGCTGACATTTAAAAGGTAGAGGCTCAGAACACTAACAATTTTCAAATATACGAAGATAGAGAAATGTGTGCTGAGAAATTCAAGTAGAGATTTTTAGTTTTCTTCCTCCGTTTTCTGCCCTCATTGTGGTGCTCAGGCTGCGTCTCCCTGTTCCAGTCTCAGAAAACTGTGCTCCAGCTGCCAGCTCGGAGAACGTTAATGCAAACTGTCAGGGCAAGCGAACACCCCACGGTGGGTCTGTCCATGGCCGGGACACGGGGCGACATCAAAGAGCACAGTAGCTGGAGGTGACATGGCCACTCTACCAAATGACTGTCATCCTTTATCTGCTGTCACGCATGCAGGGCTCAGCCTATAAAGCAGAGTGGGCTGTGCACAGTCCGTGCTGGGGACCCTCGGGAGGCCATGTCCACCTCTTATCTCCCACTGATGCTTAATAGCTCTGATCTGTGGTTTCCAAGGCAGCTGCACCGGTGTGCCAATGCTCTTCAGCAGTATGACTTTGTCCCTCCTTCAGACAAGAGTTGGAGTCTCTCCCTAGCCTCTTACACGTCTCGTGACTGGGTTTCATCAACACCGTGAACCAGAAGTGACAGTGTACTGAGTTGGGGGCTAGAGATCGAGTAGCTTCCACTTGGGTTCCTCCATGTAAGGAAGCTGATCCAGTCGGCGAGCGGAGGGGAGGCCCCCTGGAAATTGTGGGGTTACCAGTCGGCCAGTATGAGCTGCTAGACACATGCTGAGGCTCAGCAGGAATGCCTAGCCCCGAAGAACACTTAGCTGAATGCAGCATGTGAATGAGCCCTGATGAAACAAAAGCAATCCCAGCTAAATATAAAATCATGATAAACAATAAACCTGTATTTGAAGCTACAGAGTTTGGGATTGTGTCTCACCCAGAAGAGATAGCCAAAACAGTTACTTCAGTTTCCAGGTGCAATAAATCAACGGTTCTACACATAATAGATTAATGGGAGGGGAAGATGAGAAATACTATCTAATGGTGGTTTTTAAAACAGTAACCAGTTTTCTCTCCTTGCTTTCCTATTCTGTCTTCAGACAAGCAAGCTCTTTCTCTCTTGTTAGAGCAAGAACAACTGTTTTGTATTTTGGTAAGCATATATCTGCTAGCCTCAGGAGGGACATGATACTAACAAGGGCTGTGGGTGGGCAGTGGGGGTGGGTATGACTTCCCTGAGCCCAACAGCCGGGCTATAGAATAGGACTTTCTTGCCTGTGTAGAGATTTCTTCTACTTACTTCTTTCTCAGTTTTTATCTAAAACACTCCACACTAGAAACCTAAGGTCTGATGGGCTAGTTATTTATAACCGAGATGCTATTTCTGTTCACCTGCTTCCTCCTAGCTTTTCTTCTCTGTTCTCAGTAGAACTATGGAAGTCACCTTTTGTTGGTGAGTGTCGAGTCTCAAAGTGTAAGTCTTTAGTCCTCACATCAACAGATGCTCAGTGGGCAACGGAATAAGCACCCAAGGGGGAAGGGAGGAGGAAGAGGAAGTGAGAATAGCATTTAGAAGTTTTCACCTACATCGTCAAAACCATATTTACTAAAGCCTTTATAATTGAAAATGCAGAGGTGGAAAAGTAACTTTCTTTGGTGTTACCAGCTAACATTTTGGTCTAAAACATCCTTGGAACTTTGAGCAGTAGAGTAATGACCCAGTCTGCGTTCATAAGTAGCAGAGGAATTCCAGCTGTCGAGCAGGGGCACCTGGGCCTTCATCTGGAGTCCCTGAGCATTTCCGTTAAGAGAGGATGTGGCTGTGGTGCATACTGTAGCGTGTGTCTGGTTTTCCCTTCAGAGTGGAAACCCTCATTTCCACCGCTACCACCAGTGTGGGTTGTAGAAGGTGTACAGCTAGAGGTGGTTTGTATCTCTCTGTGGCACTGCCTTTGACCACGAGAAGCTGCCTCCCCTAAGACTCTGCCCCTTGCCCAAGGGTGGCCCATAAGTAGGGAAGGATCAGTGCTGATGGACAACTCTCAAGGGTCATCCTGGCCTTAGAGCTTCTGCCAGAGGAATTTCAGCCTTTCCACCTGCTCACACTGATTGGTGCCTTCCATCCATTTGGAAAATGCTCAGCCACCTCTTCTTTAAATAATTTTCCCTCCCATTCTGCCACGTTCTCCCTTCTCTGGAAATCTATTATACTAGATTGTTCTTTAGTCTTCAAGAATATTAATTAGAAAATTTATTTCTTCATGCTGCTTTGGGCTGTCTTGCACATATATTTTGTAAGTCTTTCAGTTAGTTTTACCCTGTGTTCATGTATTATTTGTTTCACTTGTTGATATTTTAACTAAAATAATTATATTTTTATTTCCAAATTAGTCATTTTTTCAAAATATGTGGTCACTTTTCATAATAACCTGTTCCATCATCTTTTCGATAACGTACTTTTAAGTCTATTTAATATATTTTTCTATATGTTTTTTCTGATGGTCTCATCATTTTCAGAACAGAATTTGTAGATATATCTTTAATTTCTTGCCCTTAACTCTGCCTCATGTTTAGTGATTTCCTTATGGATGGTAAGTTTTAATTGTCAATCTTTGGTCTTTGACATGTTCGTGAGAAGTATTGTCTAAGATCTCCCTCCCAAATGGATTTCCTTTGATTGATTACACCAGGTGCCTAGGAGAAACTAGATCTTGGAATCACTTGAGAGTTGTTTTGAGGGTCATTGGGACATGCGGGTGTGAGTGCATTTCATGGGAAGGAGTTCTCAAAGGAGACACATTATTCTTTTCTTCTCCTAGAGTGGGGGGGGGTAGTCAGTGCCCTTTCCCCCATTCCTGTGGGGTAGAGAGCAATTCTCGTGCCCTCCGCAAGTACCTGGGCTCCTGATGGACGTTGGGGGTCCTGGCCACCGACCCCAGCTCAACCCCAGGCCCTGCCTCTCGTCAGTCCCAGAACCTAAGACACACACCTTACAGGCGCATTTTTACATGCCCACTTACTGCGTCTCCCACATCCGTAGATTAGGGGCCCCTTGAGAACAACAGCCAAGTCTCACTCATGTTGGGTTTAAGGGTCCAGTAAGGTGACCCACAATTTACTACATGTGTATTGAGTTAGAGTCATTCACATTTTGATGCAGGTCAGTCCTCAGGGGAGATCTCTTTAACTTTTCACCAGGCAAATTGGGTATTCCCTTCTATTGTCGCATCTTAGCTATTTCAGTATAATTTTTTAAAAAATGTGTTTCCTCCCCTGGATTATGATATTTGGAGCAAAGGGAACGTACCATCTTTATACTCACCCCCCCTGGCCACACACACAGAACAGTGTTGGATGCACTAGAAGTTTCAAACTCATCTAGGAAACGCATGCACTTGAAGTGGCAGAAGTAAAAGGATGCTCAGGAAAAGTGATCGGACAGAGAGAGGCAGGGGACGAGTGTGCCATCTACCGCACATGCATTTCGTGCTGGGATGTTCTGTGTCACAGAAAGGCAACCGTGAAGAGCGTTAGGTCTGTGTACACTCCAATTCCGTGCCTTAGCCTGGTCCACAAAATAAATACTTGACTTACTATGATTCTCCTTAGCAGAGCCAAAGACCTTATTTGTAGGCCAGCCAAACGGCTTACACTCCAGTTATTTAATAGTTAACATTTTCTGAAATCACCTCCTCCATTTCAAAATGAAAATCAGTGAATGTTATGTGTTTAAATGACCAATCACGAGATTGAAGGGAATGGTTAATTTCTAAACCACTAGCTGGAGGAAAGAAGTCCACTCACCGAGAACATGCAAATTAAGCCTGGAAAAGCATAATTCCATTATGCATGCGCAATTTCATAACTGCTTTTTTTGTTACAGCAGCTCATTTGCTACAGTACCTTACCTATGCAACTGGTGATCGATTTTTAAAAACTAAAATGTTCTGTGTCCCCTACAGAATTTCCTGTTTAGGGAAATTCTTCCTGCATGTTCAAATGGTAAAAATACAATAAAATATACTGTAATGAATAAGGCAACATTTATAAAACTAATAGTAAATGCATATTCAAATACATTTTATATCCCTTTCTGACCTTTAAATCTTTTTGAAATATTAATTTTGTTGAGGTAAGTACATCTGGAAGAATGATTTGTCTAAAAGTCTATAAATGTGACAAAATTAATATTTGATCAAAATAAATCTATGCCCCCCAGCTCCTGAGTAGAACCCAAGAATAATGTTTATCTTGGGGGTAATGCTCTTGTTTATGACAGATGCTCTTTCTGAGTAAAATGAAATAAATCTTGCCAGGCTTGTATACTTTTCTGGTCCTTTAAGATGAACTTACAACAGTTTGTGTCCATTTGAAAGTGATTCTTTGTAAAGGTAATTAACAGAGGAAATCGTTAAACAAGAACTATATTTTAATTGCTTCTGCATTGTGGTGTATATTTTAGTCTCAAGATGAAAAACTCAAATGTGAGATAATGACCATGAGTTTCCACCGTCAAGTTCTCAGAGGGGTTCAGCTGAAGCGGTGGATGTTAATAGCGTCCCCTGAGGATGAGTGGTTTCAGGACGGAGTGATGAGTTGTTCCAAAATTGCTGGCTATTGTGCTTTCCTCCTGCCATTTAAGATCGCCTTAAGTTCACGTTAAGTTTTGTTTTGTGCTCAAAGATGCCATTTATTCATCAAAGCCTTAAAAAAATGGAGCTGAGACGAGTTTACTTAAAACTAAGGGGGCTAGTTACTGATTCTCCTATGTCAGCATGGCTCACACCTGCATTTCCGCTAGTACCAGCATTCTTGCAGGAGTTTTTACTAGCACCTGATCTTCAGGCCGTAATCATGCCACTCTTAGTTTTAAAGTGAGTGATCTGGTTGAATGTCATTGAAGCACAGTACTGCTTTTAATTAGAGAAACATTGCATTTTTGGAAATTATTTCTCAAGCCAGCCTTCACGTTTATTTAGCAGAATTAAAATGATTATGTATTAGTTTTTCTTTTAAGATGAAGTAATTATAATAGTTATAGATTAACAGTGCTTCATAAACATGAACAGATCCTGTATTAGGTAGTAAAATAATCTTTTCCACTAAGCAGAGATGGAAGTGAGAAACGGGAATCATTACTGGGCACTTAGACCACATATTAAGTGTCAGGAGATGAAAAGTTGGTTAGTGACCACTTCTTGTTCTTTTTATTTCTTCCCTTTTATTTATTGATATACAGTGATCAATGATGAATATTGACTGGGCTGTTACAAAGGAATATTCTATAAGGAAATATATAATTGTATGACATATAATTATATAAATTATGTATATCACAATTTAAAAATGCAGAGGTGCGGGTGCCCTCTGTGATAGGTGACGCAGAAAATTGGCTCTGTGATGATTGATGGCTGTTCTGCAAGTCCAGGGCCTAAAAACCATATTGTTTAAAACAAAGTAACAAGGGAAAACAAATGGAGTATTTCTAAATAACACTGTTTTGTTTAATATTTAAGACAGTTATATAATTATATTAATAAATTACTACCTGTTGACACTTCATGTCATCTATGTCTCTACATGTTTGTATATTAAAACTGACCAGAAGGTTTTTTAAAAAAATCTTAAGATTTGGAAAACAAATTATCACATTATTTTCTAGTTTCCTTTATAATTTGCAATGCATGCTGCCTTTTACAAACTTGATCTAGAATAAATTACATTTTAGACCTGATAATTTTTTTTGTAAAATGGAAAAATAGATCTTTGCCAGTTAAAGCATGTAGATTCTCAAACTTCCTATAAATATTAATGGGATGATGGATTGATAGTAAACATAAATTTGTTGAAAAATTGTTCATTTTGCTTAACAATTTAGAGCCTTGGTTATTTGATAGAATGTCTGGGAGAAGAAAAATGGGAAAGATAGAAAACCGGCCCAATTGACACGTCTGCTTGTACCTTCTAATCCCAGAAGAACAGAAATGCACAAATGTGTTATTTTTGCTGAGCATGTCATTATATAAGGGGGGTTGTAGAAATTGCATGTATGCTTCATTGGATATCGGCCTAACAAGGCACAAATTTCCTGCGAATTGTTTCAATCAGCAAGCATTTAGAATAAAATTCCATTTTGGGTTAGTGCGATCTAGTCTGTGTCGACAGGACCAAACCCGCAGAGCCCTGTGATGAGCCCATCTGCCCAGTAAGTGACAATGTTTCCCAAACGAATGCCGCCAGTTTCTTGCATCGACGCCGTGACCTGAGCTGGGTTTCACGTCATTCCGTGTGTTTTTTCTAAACCTCATAAACTGCCATGGAAAACAGGCTAAGATAGAATCAGTCAGCCCTGCGAAGCTGTTCCTTCAGCCTCCAGGTCTCCGATCCCCCAGGCGATGTGCAAACGTTCTCTGGCGAGGGTGGGCGTTCTATTGCTCACAACACTAGTGTCTCCACCTCTCAGGAGGCGGTTACAAAATTACGCTGCAGCTGGAGTATCTTTTTCAGCTAGCACTTTCAGGGTGACATGCCGCCGCAGGACCAGATTTAGTCATGGAAAGTGGAAGGAAGAGTAATTTGTTAATGAATTTTCTTAAGGATTCGGGAAGGTACTGGGATCAACAGAGTTCCTCATCCACACAGGAGGTTCTGCAGGCTCATACCCACCCTGTATGTAGGAGGCTCAAAGGATGCAAAAGCCAGAAACATTTCCTATGCCTGTTAATTAACTGAGCATATCAAAATCTGCAAAACTTTTCACTGTCTCGCCTTAACCCTATAAATAAATCCTAAATACTGGTCTTCTTTCTTATTTCCCTTATGTCTCTACCTTGGTCTAACTAGTTCTTTAGGGGCGACAGTGCTTTGGAAGGACAATCCATCCTCAATCGAAGTGAGCGCAAGTAGTGTTAAAAGGATTGTGTCCCTAATCAAAAGTTGAGAAGCCGAAGTACTTAAGGACCTCAAATATTTAAAAACTTGTCATACTTAAGAAGCCAACACCTAGGGGCCTTACAGAGGCTGATCAAACACTGACAGAGAGGTCCCACAGCAGCCGCTGGGACTCTCCGCACCTGCTGCGGATCTCTCAGCGGAGGGACCCCTTTGAATTCTCTGCCCAGCTGGGCACCTTCACCATCTTGCTGGGCGTCTTCCCGGAGCAGGGAGGGACTCTGTAGCTCTCCTTCCTGCCCTCAGAGGGACATAGTGTTTCTTTGAGTTTCTATCTTTTCTCGATCTGATTTAGTTTGTACTTTTCCCAAAGTTTGGGTTTCAGTGGCACCCTGACCCGCCTGCCACCTCGTCAGTCCTGAGGGCTGGGCCAATGATAGGAAGCTCAATCCAGTACCAGACACACACAAATGTTTGTGTCCACGTGGCTGGAGGGGACACAACCCCGTTTTCCCACAGCCTGATGGAAGAATAGTCCAGTATTCTTTTAGAAATCCCCAGTAGCCCCTCTCCACCTAGAAATGAAATGAACACTGCCCTGAATTTTATTCTCGTAATTTTAGAACATGCCCTTACACGCCGTGCTGTTATTTAATGGTACCTATTTTGACATGCACATGAATGGGAACGGTATATCATTCCAAACTTCTGTGGGGTCTCCATAAGAATGTGGATTCCAAGGGCAAGGAGAAAGGGTGCTGCAACTTCCAGGGGAAGAAGGTAGTTCGCAGGGAGATAGAAAAGTGAATGTTTGGCGAACCAGACAGAGGGCCCCTGAGGGGACTCTGATCTCTGGGCTCCCCAACTGTTCTGTTGCACAGCCCGAACAGGCATCTAGCTGCTCCTCTTGGTGTTGCCCGACGTCATCAGCGGCTTCCATTCATGCGCGGTCCCACTAATACATCTCAAATACATGACCGGGGAGTTAACTTGTCAGTTTGTGGCCGAACACCATTTAGGAGCTTCGCTTAGTTCCTTGTCCACCTTGACTTGCTCGTTTCTGGAACACAGAGATATTCTGACCCATAATTTGGGCAGCTGTGGTCTCCTGTTGTAATAAAAAGATAGAAAGCTCGTTAAGTTAAAAAATGTACAGAAACGTATATATCGAAGTTCATTTAATTATTTTATGTAGTATATTAAGATGGTAAAAGTCATTGAATATGTACTGTGTTGTGTGTATTTGAAATTCATTCTATCTAACCCTTCACAACAACCACAAGACAAAGATGAAGTTAATAAGGAGAACATGCATTTCCTATTTTAGCTGTGACGAAACTGATACTCAGAAAATTAATTTGTCTTAAGTCATACAATGAACAACTGATGGGCTCTAAGTATGTATCACTTCAAGATAATGCAATAATCCGTTTGAAGTACTTTTCTAATTTTTAAGAAAGAGTTTTCTTAATTCAGGTGTTACCAATTTTTAAGGAAGTTAATAACTGTCCACAAAACCATTTTGTAACAGAAGATATACTTTCAAAGAAAAGGGCCTGGGTTAAGTGTTCCTAATGATTGGGGAACTTTGTATTTAACTTACATTTAAAAATAAAAATCAGCAAGATACAATTTATCTATGGAAAATATAGTTACCCAGAGAAAGAAGCTTATCTTTTAGTGTGTTTTGATATAAATGCCTCATAGGAACGCAGTCACGCCTGCCATTGAGCATTATATGATATGCATTCAGCATTAAAAAAAGCAAACTTCAGCCCTGACCAGCGTAGCTCAGTTAGTTGAGTATTGTTTCCCAGAGTGAAGGGTCACCGGTTCAGTTCTCGGTCAGGGCACGTGCCTGGGTTATGGGCCAGGTGGCTGATTGATGTTTCTCTCCTCCTTTTTCTCCCTCCCTGCCCCTCTCTCTAAGAATGAATGAATGAATGAATTAAAAAATCTTTAAAAAGAAAAGTAAAATTCCTATCCTGGTGGTGCCATTATTTTGTTATTAAATTATCCTTGTAAACAGATTGCTAGTAAATTTCTATTTGCTTGATCGTGAATGCAGCAGGTCCTTGAGCATCGCCAAGTTTGCTTTGTAGTTTTCATGAACTCTTTTTGCCTCTGATTACATTTGCTCTTGTTAAGGGTGGTTTGGCGTCAGGAGACAACTAGCTCAGTTGGCAAGACCCAATAATATTTTCATCAGAAATGATCAGATTTGTCGTGAGAGAGAAAGATTGATTGCTTTAAACATTATGAATAGGCTGAAAATATTGGGGATCTTTAAAAAAATGATGTGCATGTTATAAAAATAAATCTTGAAAAGGAGCTATGAATACTTGTCACCTAAGTATGTCAGTTTTATTGCATTTATTTTTGCAAGATTATATACCATGAAATTTAAGTAGCTCAGTGTGGTATTTGGTCCCAAGTATATGACATATAAATCATCTACTGATGATTTATAAATCATCTACTGATTGATGACAGGCATATGTTATCATCAAAGGTAAACTAGCAATAGAACTCATAGTTTGAAAAAATATTAATGTTTTACTAATTACTGAAAATATGCATTTATCTCTTACCACGTCTACTATTAACGGGCCAGTCCAAGCCACGGTCATTTTTATTACTGTAGCATCCTAACTTACTGTTCTGCTATCCCTTGCCTACCCTTCCTCTGTTTTGACCTCAGCAGCCAAGGGTGTGAATTCTAAGTCAGTTCGGGATAGTTCTCTGCTCGGCTTCTCCATCTGCCCCAGTGAAAGCCGGATTTCTCACCTCGACCCTCCTTGCCCTCCGTGACTTCCTCCTTCACCCCGTCTCTCTCTGCGCCAGCCTTGCTGAGCTCCTGGCAATTATTAAGAACCCCCTCGACCAGGCACACACGCACGCACGCTGAGCCTGAACCTTTGTACTTGTCCTTCCCTCTTCCGAACGGTATCTCCCCGGGGTAGACGTGCGGCACTTTCCCTCTCCACCTGCAGGTTGCTTGCTCTTCGTTTGCCTCCCTGTTAGAAAACCTGATCTTCGGGAACAGCCCCGCCCCGCCCCGCCCCCGCCTGCTGCGTGGCTCTTCTCCCGACCCCTTTGTAGATACGGTTTCATTTGTTTCTTGCCCCTCACCAAGATGCAAAACCTCTGAGGCCAGAAATTTTGTTTTGCTTCGAAAAGTCTAATGCAGCTGCTAGACACTAAATTAATATGAACAAATCAAATATTTGTTGACTGAATGCATGGATGAATGAATGAATAAATACATGATTTCTAGAAGTAGCTTCAGAGGGTAATATTCTGGAGCACTACACAAATACTGCAGGCCTGACCATCTTCAGTGTGTTTTCTCAAATGCAGAAAATGACTACTCTTAAACTTTTCTTTACATAACCTGTAATACTACGCTAGTTTTTCTTTTAGAAGTCTGTCAGGCCCGACAGCCTAGATGAAAATATATGTATATCCACACACAACTGACCTTTCAGGGAGTTACCTTATATTCTTTTTTACTTTTCAGAATAAGTTTTACACAAAATCCACTGTAATCTTTTTTACCTCTAATGTACCTACAAAAATATCTGATATGCGTGAACATAAACATCATCTCTTAAAGAAATGACAGGGGAACCATTAAAAATTGGTCAACACATGTGTCAGTATTAAAACTGAAATAGCTTATGTGTCAAATGTCAGTTCAAAATGGAAAAAAAATGCAGGCCACACCCTGGGAGAAGGTATTTTTGAAGTTTATATATTGCTGTAACAATGTTTAGAATAGTGGGGAAAACCACAGTGACCTGTTTCTCAGTAGCGGAATGGATACACTTGGACTTATGTAACGCTACTGTTAAAAAAGAAATTTAGCAAGATATATAAAAGTGTATACGTCTCAAAATAACATTAGCTAAAAGGAACAAGTTACGAAAGTGTGTTCAGAAGTAGTTCTTTCAAGAGAGGAAAAATAGGGATTACAAAATACAGCTTTAAAAGCATCTGTATTTTTTAAAGAAAGAACCAGCTAGCAGAAATTTTAACAAATTTTATCCTTATTGATGAGTGTATAGGTGTCTCTTTTATATCTGTTTTCCCCCCACCAACACCAATTTTGAAACTGTCTCCTGCTTAAAGTACATTTGGAATAACTTTTCTTTTCTAAACCATTTGAAAATAATGCTGCATCTGTAACAAATGCTTCAGCATTTCACCTGAATGCATTCTCCAGTAAAGCCATCAAAATAAGAAAATTAGTCTCAGTACATTAACACTAAGACTCCACTGAAGTTTTAACAATTCCTAATATTTTTTCCTTTCAAACTAGTCTAGAATCTCACACTGCGTCTAACTGTTGTCTTCTGGTTTTCTCTACTTTAGATCATTTCTTCAGCTTTGCTTTACTTGCATGACCTTGATGTTTTCAGTAATAGCAGGTCAGTTACTCTGCAGCGTGTTGGGGAAGTATGATTGACAACAAAATCTTCTTCAAATCCAGAACCCCTCTCTACAAAGCTAGAAGAGGAAGAGCCATTTCGAGCTTTATGAGTGAACATATATTAAACCAGAGCATGCTGCCATCGCGTGCTCTGCGCTTAGAGGTTGCGAAGACAGAGTGAAGTCTCACCTTTCCGTGGTCAGGCCCACGTAGAGAGAGCCCACTACGTGCACCGTTCTCGCCATAAACCAGCGCTAGCTGTCCAGCAGGAGGCCTCAACAGTGCCTCATCACCTCTGTGTGCTGCGTGCGGCCGAGTGGGCTGCGGCAACCAGGGACCCTATGACCCAGCGATGTCCCCAGTGTCCTGGCCTCACAACCCTGTTCGGCCCCGTGGACTCAGCCTACAGCTGCTTTTGCAGAGCCCTCCGTCCGCAGACGACAGGAGATCGGCTGCTCACTTCTTCACTGCTTGCGTTTCAAGATGATGCTCCCCAGGCCCCTGAGAAATGTGTCCCTTCGGTGTATCTTCCGGCTGTCACAGCTCCTCCTGTGAAATGCTGCTCTGGAAACTCTGGGACGTTTATATTTAACCATGTGAAAGTGAAAGGTGGTTCCTGTTTGTATGTAGTACGAACACTTAAAAACTCCATTGAACTGGAAAATATTTATGGGATAATAAGACAGCTTTGAATTCTAAAGAAAAATAAATCCAAGGTCTTACTAGTGAACAAACCAAATTAAAATAATAAAACTATGTCTCGAAAAATAAAAGAGTAAAAGCCAGTCTCCTTGTGAAAACATTCTGAGATGCTAATTATGCCTTGATGTATACGCGGGGTGCTAATACATCCTTACAAAACAGGGTTTCCAAGCTGAGTAACAAGCAAAACGGTGATTGACTTTAAGCGTGCCACAACATCGTCTAATTTTCCTCTATAAACACAGCTCAAAGTGTAGGATGGATGTGTCCTAATGAATTTAAATAACACAGCTTGCGATGCACAATTCTGGGCACTCTGATGCAGTTTCTGAAAAGTGGGGTGTTTATCACTTAAAATTGTCAGTTATTATGCACTTTCAGACCAGACTAACAGTAGAGCACATTCTACATTAACGGAAATGCTGTAACACTGAACTGCAAAAACATTATTTTTATAGCAGTGTGCACTTCTCCTTGTCCCTCTCTTTGAACGCGTCTGAATGTGTTTGGTCAGTGGTTTTGGAAAGAGAGGTGTTTTCAACTATCTGTCCCTGATTTTTTAATATATCTATATCTCTCTATATAAATAAATAAATATATGTGTGTGTGTGTATGTATATGTATGTATGTATACACAAAAATTAGGTAAAGTTTAAGGTCAATATGTGTTCTCTCATTTTTTAGCTGCTTTCTCAGTCAATTCAGGCATCTTTGCCTTCAGGAGACTAGTTAGGGAATGAGGCAAATTAATTCTTGCAGGTTCGAGAAGTAATTATGGTTCGGTGTCTTGAGAATATTAGAGTTTTCACATGGAAATTGAATTATTTAATGCAAAACAAAAAGTTAGGGCCAATCAAAGGTGAACAAACACAGAAGTCATCAGGGAAATGATTGTAAAACGTGGAGCCCAGAACATCTTCCGATTAACGGTCAGGCAGGTCCCAGACACGGCTTACGGAAATGTGTGCCTCCAGGTGGTGCCGTAGCCATGGCCAGTGCTTACGCCATGAGCAAGACATAGGGAAAGCTCGGCATTTCTGGTACTATGGGGAGGGGTGCAGACATTTTTGGCAATTCTTGTTCAAGGAACTTTGTTATATATAAGAATATAGGAATACCTTTTAATATTGCCACTAAGATCTTTAACCTTGGTCTCATATTTTTATATAATTGTGGGAGAGCAACAGTATGCAGTTGGTTACAACTCTGTATGATGAAATGGCATCGTATGTTAAGAGCTGCCTACAAAATACGTGGCTGAATGAGGTTCTCTATTACTTGTCACTGTGTAGTTTAAATGACAGTAATTATCTCTTATCTGTGAAAAATTTGATCCTATCAATTATTTGTACAATGCAACCAGTGGAGTTTATTTTCCTGTAAAAGCAAATGCAATGACGTGCACACATGTAGATTTAAAAATATCTAGTAACAGAAGATTTGTCCACATTGGTTTGCTGTTTTTCAAGGACAGTGTCCCTGTCCCAGGCGAGGTGTGCCTTCTCAAGGCGTCGCTGTGAGAAGTTCACCAAGCTTTTCTGTGTCCCAATCTTGGGCATGTTGTCAACTCACTTGTAAGGTGAATTTTGTATGCCCCTGCTTTGCACATAAATGAAAATGCAAAGCTCAGAGCGCCGCTTGACAGTGAGTACAAAATAATAGACTTCATCCTTTCTACACTTCAAACGAAGCACTGTCTTTTGACATATCATGAAAACGTAATGTCTTATATTTCACTTTAAAATAGACTATTTTGCTTGTATTTAAAAAAATGCACCAAGTGTTTTACATAAATCTTTATAGCATGTATACTACATGAACGCTGTTTAGTTTTAAAAATACTCTAAAGAATATAGACTTAGCCTAGTTACATCAGCCATCTCTTCCCCATCTGAGGGTTTAGTTCTCCTGACTATAAATGTCACGGAAGGTAAGCTACAGCTCTGCCTAATGGGATGTATGCTTAGTAACTGTTCTCTTTAAGTTACATTCATGGGATGATACTTCAAATGTATCCTCATGTAACCCTGGCCCACAGGGATTTGTTATTGGGTCAGAACAGTTACATTTTCCCTGAAAGGGCATTCTTCAAACACACTGTCAGAGGCCACAGTCTCCACTGTTTCTCTGGAACCCACCACATATTTTTAAAGAGTTCATTAACTCTTTTAAAAAGCTGAGTTGAACCCGTGGAAATGGGCGCAGTGTACTTTTCATGCAGTTGATGGGGTTCTTCTCAGGGAGACTCTGATACCATGCGTGCCCGTAATCTCTGATGCTGCCACATCCTTCCGTGAGAAAATGTTGGACAGGAAGTAGGTCTGTTATCATTTTAATAATTTGAACTTGCTCAATATTCATATACTTCAGACACAGTGTAAAAAGAACCTGCCGATATTTGTAGGCTTACGAATTACTCTGGACTAAAGAAAACTTTTTTGTAATGTTTGTCAACTGTAAATTGTTTTGAAGCATCTTCACATTTAGAAAACAGTCTGAAGTGTAGTGAAAATATATACAGTTGTGCCAATAAAGTGCAAGGTCCCTCAGATCGTTGTAGCACTCACATTTTATCTGAAAGGGAAGCCGTGAACTGGGTGTGAGTGGGAAGCGGCTGTGACACCTGAAACTCAGCTGAACTCCCTAAGACCTCCAGTTCCCCACCAGTTCCAATGTCCTTCTCCCCACCCCTAGTACAAAGAGCCCATTGTCCTGGACAGAGGAGGCCAGGTTTTTGGTTCAGTGCATATGACTTAAATAATCACCATTAAACATGAAAATACTCTAATTACATCTCAAATTTTGAGAGTAATTAGAACTCACGTGAACTTCTGAAACACAATTTAGAATCCACCAAATACAAATGATTATATTCGATGCTTCCTGAAATAAACTTTCATGTGGATAAAGCAGAATAGGGCATACAACTTCGAACGCTATTTCCAGCACAAGTCACACTGCACAGGAAGTCCAGGGACTGGATCAAGGAGCCTCGTGCCCAGAGCAGAGGCGGTGTCCGCCCTGCAGGGAGACCAGGAAGGAGTTTATGGGAAGTGAGTCTTTGTACACACGCATCCTGCCAGGTTGACCTAGAACATTATGTCAAGCTCCTTGTCAAATCATTCATGAAATACAGATGCTCCTGCATTTCAGAGAGAAATGTGATCTTAGAACATAACAAAAAAACCAGCTGATAGTATTAAAGAGAAAGGCTGAGGTGGGGAAACATAAAATGCCATAACGATTTACTATTTCATGATTATAAAACATCTTTCCAGAGCAATATGTAATTTTGATAAGATTTCTTTTAGGTACCCAGATTTTAATTTTAGAAGTAATTAAAAAGAAAAAAATAACCATCTTGAACCACGCTCCTAATTTAATTCCCTACTGGCCCAAATTCACAGTGAAGTCAAAGAGAGGAAAATTAAACACTTCCTTCCTGGAGGTTGAGGCTTGCAACGGTAAAGGAAATGCCCAGTTGGAAAATACATGTAAAAACTATTCCTGTAATCTGAAATCCATTTAATATAGTATGGTGGAAACTGGACAGCATGTTATTAAGAAACAAATGACTCTCAAATAGACTGAATTTTCAAGACAAGTTAATTATCTTATGAAAAAGAAGCATTGAAGAAGTTCAGAGCATTGTTGCAATAAAACTGTTTTGTAAGGAGCAGGAAGAAACAGGTAACCCAGCTAGAGATGGGTCCTCATAACACACATTTACCTGGTACTTCGTGTGCACTAGTCACTGTTCTAAGTACCTGACATTAAAAATTGAAATGAAACAATGAAAAGCCACCATTTCACCACTTCCATTATATGGACAATACACTGGAGGCACACAGAGGCTAGGTCCCTTGTCACCAGAGTGGCTGAGTCATGATGTAAACCCTGGGGAGTCTGCTTCCCTAGTCCTTGCTTTTCCCATCATAATATGCTGCTTTTTAAAAAGATTTTATTTATTTATTTTTAGAGAGGGAAGGGAGGGAGAAAGAGAGAGAAACATCAATGTGTGGTTGCTGGGGGCCATGGCCTGCAACCCAGGCATGTGCCCTGACTGGGAATCGAACCTGCGATCAATCCACTGAGCTACGTCAGCCAGGGCCATGATATGCTGCTTTTAATGATCAGAAGGAACTGAGTGTTGTCCTTAGTGGTAGAACAGAGTTGTGAAGTGGTGGAGGATCAGGAAACTGAGGCACCTTGGTCTAATTGTACCTGGCCAGTAGCTCAGGGACTCAGCTTCAGACTCCTGCCTGCTGTTCCCCTTGAACTAGGTCAAATGAGAGTTCCTAGCTCAGTTTAGAGATGCATCTGTGGGTGCTGCAGAACTTCTAATTCCAAGGCTGGCTTGGATTCAGTCTACTTCAGACTCGAGTCACGCAGCAGCTGTGGGAGGACGAGGAGAAGGAAGACAGAAGATGCCAGACGTGCCACAGGGAGTTGTGAAGATGCTGACTTGGAGGTTTGGTGCCTTTGGTGTCGGCATTGACCGGGGTTGTGGAGCATCTATGAGAAAATGACCGGGAGACTAGTCTTCCTTACCCATGAAGAGTACGGCAGTGGAAGGAGTGGGCGCTGGGCAGGAGGGAGCTGGAAAGACACTTGGCGGTCAAGCACGCAGCTGTCGCTTTCTGACGACCCCTGCGTGCGGGGCGCCTGACCCCGTGGCACCCCTCGCATGAGGGTGAAGGTTCAAGTTGCATTATGGGAAACCTGCTGGTTGGTATGAATGGTTCTCTTTGCCCATGTGATAGGCTGATGGGGCCCTGGTAGTGGAACCAGGCAAGGTGTCCCTCACGTGACAATTGGGCAGTTAGTGCAGAATTAGGCCTGACACGGGGCGTCGTGAAGGAAGCGTGTCCATGGAGAGGCACCAGTGTGGAGTGCTCTGGGGTGGGTGGCGGTGTGGGCTTGCAGGACTGCCCCTGGCCAGATCCTAGTGAGGGGGACACAGCGCAGAGCAGGGACAAAGTGGCAGCAGGTCCAGACTGTGCGGGGTTGACAGGTGTCCTGACCAATTTTGTATCTTCTCTGGAAGCAATAGGAAGTTGTGAATATCATTCGGAGAAAGTGTGGATGGAGGAGCATGTTTTGATTGAGGATTTTATTTTATTTACTTTGTTTTCATTATTTTTAATTAAATGTATTGGGGGTGACATCGGTTCATAAAACTGTATGGGTTTCGAGTGTACAGTCCTACGACACACCATATGTATGTCGCAGTTTGGATTTTAAATGGGCGGCCCCAGCGTTGCTGCAGTAGAAAGGGTGCAGACAGAAGTCAGGTGATCCAGCTGTTCTTGCGCAGGTCACAGGGCAGAGGGACGGGGGAGGTGGGCTGTCACGGAACCACTTGTGTGCAGGGCAGATGCTGTTGCCGTACAGTGGGCTGAGGCAGCCCGTTTTTCTTTGTTTCAAATGACTTTTTCATTTTCACAGAAGAATGTGGGTTTATTGTGGCCGTGTTGAATCTTGAGCAGATACATTGATTCATCTCTGAGGAATAGGTGAGCGGTTGGATACAGAAGTCTGAAAATAGATGGGCAGGTCATCTGCTTCTGGCCAGGAAACCAGCACCCCGTGCCCAGACAGGGCTCTTAGGGGGTAACCGGGAGGCAGAGAGGGGCTACGGTTCCGGCCCTGAGCACGTTACTACGTGGTGGAAATAAACCAGCCAATGAGACTGAAAATCTGCGATTGGGGTGAAGGGGTGGAGTGAGCACTCTTTCACAGAAGCCGAGAAGAGCGTTTCAAACAGGCGGTCATGCTGAGCATCATGTCACCATAGAACATGACGAACCCTGATGACTTGTGGTGGCTTGGGTCCACTCTGAGAGAGCCAAAGGCGGGCAGGTGGGGACATGGACATCCCTTTCATGGAGTTTGCTAATGTTAAAGAGACGGCACACTAGCACCCCATTCACACATACCACTCACACGCACCCAGCCAGAAGAAGATGCGAGACGTGTTTTATGTTGAACAGGCCGCCTTCTGCTTCTTCCCTGCTACCTGAAACGTGGCCATGTCTAGAGAATCAGTGTGCCCTGTACAGCTTCCTTCAGGCAAACGGCAAGCTTGAGCTTTTGTGTGGAAGCAGAGTGCAGTCAATACGTCTTAAAATGAAATACTGTAAAAGAAATGAAATCATCGTCAACCTGATCCATAAAGAAGCGATTCATATTTTTCCGGACAACAAAGGTCTTTAGAAACAGGGACCAGCGAGCCTAATTGCCACTGAAGTCATTAGGAAACACACTAAAATGTTTACTCAGACTTACTTAATGACAAGACATCAAAACAAAATATGCATGAAATAGATTTATGAGTAATGAGGGATGACACTTTGTATCCACTACGACTCTCAGTCCCAAATCCTCAATGCCCTCTTCGCGCTTCAAAGGTGAGTGGGACTGATAGTTGCCTTTTCTACATCCTATAGGCGAAGCTGGTTTTCCACCAGCATTGTACATTTGCAAAGGAGATATGCAGAGAGGATACTCCTTCTACTTACTAACGATTGAGTGGGACTCTCTTCTTGACACAGTTTGTACGCAGAGTTTCTCCATTTGATAGTTTGTGTATTTGACTGCTTCCGATGATTTTTTTCTCTCACAGACAAAATACAGCATCCACTGCAGTGTTATAAAATTCTTTCTAGCCAGAGGATTAGTGCCATTTATTATAATTAGAGAGCTCAGAGGCCAGCTTGGGGTCAAAAATAATAAAAGGACAACTCTTGCTATTTTTTCTCATTTTATTTTTCTCCTTTATTTTCATAATATTCTGACTTCTCATTTCAATGATAAATAACACCCCAAAGGTTTGGAATTACATTAAAAGGCCGCAAACAAATATAAACTCTTTCTTTGTAAGACAACCTCTTCATTCAGTGCCTCCGCTAATCCAATAGTTTACTTTCCAGAGTGTTTGAAGACTGTGCAAACCTCATATAGCTTTCAGCAACAGAATTAATTTAAATAAGGAATGCCACTTGAACCCCAAAACCATTTTCATTAGTGACTTCTAAATAACAGTTAGATTAACAGGCAAACACTTAATTACTGTCTCTCTCTTTTTTTTTAATCAGGCAAGCGGTTCCAATACAAAGTGACAAGGCATTGATTTAGGAAGCTACTTACATTAAACCGTCACTGACAGGTCCAAAGATTTTCTTTTAAGCCAATGGAATGGACATTAGAGATGAAAAGCGGACAATAAATTGGAAAACTAATTGAGGAAAGAAATCCTGGCTGCCATTACTTTGCATTTTGAGATTTTCAAAGTTCCTTGTAGATAGTGGGAGTCTGAGGAAAGACTCTGTGGGCTGAAAAGATGATCGGGAGCTACTTCGGCAGCAGGACGTGCTTCGGGGAAACCGGTGTCCCGGTCGATATCCAAACAGGCGTTACTTTAGTGACTGGCTGCAGCCGGAGTGATAGCCGCCAGCTGTTCCTTTTGTAAAAGCCGGGCTGTCGGTATGTGGGTCTGTGGGCTTCATCTCAAAGTCGATCCACAATATCCAATCCCACCGAGACTGCAGAAACCTAGAATGCCAGCATTAGAGTTTCACGTCATCGAGCTGTCATTCAAACACGGTAGTAGTGTTCATTGGCCAGTGCATTTCACCCCTGTTACTGAACCACACAGAGGGAGTGATTATAATGGAAATAAGACACACCAGTTATGTTTATATAATTCCATTTTTATTAGCATCAATCTAAATGTCTGCCTGCAATCTTTTTTTTTTTTTTGGCCGGAGTAGCAGGAATTGACGGACTATACATAATAAATGCTTAAAGCTTCTACAAATAGAAAACTTTCTGTAGATCAATGGTAATGTCCACGTTTTGAGTACTTAACATATTCTAGCCACGGTATTAAGAGGTTTCCAGATGTTATCTCATAAAAAAAGCATGACTAAGTGAAGTCCAAGGTGGAACAACTCTAGTAGACATGGGCCATGTGTAGGGTCCCCTGTCGTGTCTTGAACATTCTCCTAGGTTTTGAGTAAGCCCTTACTTGATGGGATTAGCCTGGCTTCTCTTCCTGCTAGGAATGGACTGTGTACTGCCCTTGTCCAAGCGGATACGCTGTCGGGAGCTTCATAGAGATGGGGTTCAATGGGGAAGATGCGAACTCTATTTTTAGGAGCATGTGTGCTGGAGGCTCTCGCAGAGCGGCTGGAGCGGAGCCTGGGGAGTCTAGTCCCACGCCTCATTAACACCAACAATGGTTTCTCATCGCTTCTCTCATCTGGTGCTGCAGATCTCAGTGTGTTGTCGGTTTTCGTGGCCAGGTACCTAGCTTCCGGGTGGTTTTACTCTTTCCCTAAAGAGTTTGTGAGCTGCCTAATATTCTTTAATAACTTGTTTTCTGCCTATCCTATTCACAGTGGATTGTGTTGTTTGCAACTTAGAATCCTGACTGGCATACCCAAACTGCACAGATTTTGTAGCTATTATTCATTCCCCCACCCCCCAGTTTCAATCTAGGTTTGGCAGACTCTAAACTGTGTGCCTGTGGGTTGCCCTAACAATCACCCCATAGACATAAACCAATTGTTCACCGTCTCCAACGGTCTGATGTGTTTAGTGAGGCTTCTTTGGGAAATTACGAAGACATCCTGGGAAATGCCTGTGATGGTTAGCATGGCTTATTAGATTCCACTGCCTTCCCTCCCAAACTACGTTCATTGCTCTCAGCCTCCCCTGGCTGATCTTTCATGTGTGGTTCTTACAGTGCATTTGTATATGTGTGTGAGCACGTACACACACACTCATACAAGCATACATGTGCACACAGATGTCCACACATGCACGCACATGCACACACAGAGATCTTAGGAAGCTGTCTTTTCATTTCTCCAGCGAAGCAATCATGGCTTTGCTGTGTGAGGGCGTTTCTAGCCATGCAAATAGATTTTTAAAAGCTGTATGTGTTGAAATTCTGCTTAGGTATGATAAAATGGCAGTTCTGTAAGGATTTCCAGTTGTTAGCAACCTTAATGAACTAGAAACTCCTTTAGAATCCTCACAAGGACTTTTATCTGTTATTTATTTTCTCTTAAAGTATTTTTAGTTCTAGAGTAGCTGCATTTAGAATAGCTGTTTTAAAAAAATTGTGGAATATACCATATGATCTCACCTTTAACTGGAACCTAATCAGCAAAAGAAGAAAAGCAAACAAAATATAACCAGAGACATTGAAATTAAGAACAATCTAACAACAGCCAGAGGGGAGGGGGAAGGGGACAGTGGGGAGAAGGGTTTTTAGGAACAACTATGAAGGACACATGGACAAAACCAAGGGGCAGGGTGGAAGCAAGGGAGGGAGGTGGGTTTGGCTGGGCGGGGGAGGGGTAGGGAGAAAATGCAGACAACTGTCATCGAACAACAATAAAGTAACTTACGGAAAAAATATTGTGGACTGTTGAGCACTATTTTATAAGAGGTTTTGTTACACATGTATAATATTTCAGTCCTATTATAGATCACATCATTTTTGTCAACTGAGTTTTTGAACACAGATTCTGTGTGGAAAAAATTGTATTTCAAACAACTCACAAAGATTGTAATTATTGTATACAGCAGACTATAAGCATCTTCATTTCCAGGGACATAATTATTTTTACTTTGCTCATTTAATTTACAGATCTCTGAAATACATGAATCTGTTACAATGTATAGCTTAATAAATATCAGTCATATACTGACCAGATAAATTTTTATAATTAAAAATAGTTTTAAGAACTTCTGAAAATACTTCTTTAAATTAAAAAGATTTTTTAAATTTTCTGAAAGTGACCTGTCCTAAAGTGACTTATTCAAGTCCTAAACAGTGACTTGAATAAGAACATACTATGTTGTTTTTAAAATAATATTATTAAGTATAAAAGTCATCAAAGGCATTCTTCATTTGTTACAGTGGTTTTTGAACTCTGTTCTCTGGTGCAGTTGATCAAAATTTGTTTTTCTTTATAGATATATTAGAAAAGTTTATTTCACTTTTAAAACTGGTATTGGAAATGTCATGTAATTTTTAGGGTTACTTTGAAACTTTTGGGAACTTGCCATATATAAGTTCTTCCCACATGTAAGCTATAAAATCTCAGGCATCTTAATTTTTCTTTTAGAGTAAATATAAAAAATCTTTGAACTGACCAGACTAATTATTTAGTTTGTCATAGATGGGGAGTCACTCTAGTGCTATATTATCAGTTTTATGTTACCTTTGTTAATATTAGCATTTCATGTTCAATCAACAGGAAATTAAATTATTTTCCACATTCTATTCCAACCATTGTCTCCTGTTCCTGAATCAGATCATCAAACAATTTAAGATTCAATTCATTACTTCTTCCCAAAGTACATCTCTTTCAATGAATTCCTACATAGTTGGAAAATGGTTCTTTTTCTCTTTAAGTTTGCTTCTTAATGTCAAAGTAACTTCAGTTGATTTCATTACTCATTCCTATCACTTTCCTTTCATAGACTGTAAATTTTGTCTTACCTTATCTCTTAGTCATTTCATAGTGAACTTTATAAAAATACAAATGTGAATATTACATATATACAGAAAATCTAGAATCTGTCCTTTCTCATTTGTTTTGGGAGCATGTTTCTAAACATCATTCATTTACATTTAAAGCATGATCAATGTCAGAATTTTTCTTTCAATTCACTTGTGTTTGAGTTTGTAAAATACCACGTTGCAAAGCTTGATTGCCATGCTCGTCACATTCGGGCCCTGGCTGCAGGGCGGCCGTGCGGACCGTTGGTGGTCTGCGTCCCTGGAGTCCCTGCCTGCTCCTGTGGTTGCCAGGAACCTGCTTCCTGCTGAAGAAGGCACTGACTCAGCAACGTGAATGCTGGCAGGGAAGAAAGGTTTCCTGGGAATATCCTTTGAGGCCTCCCCACTGTTTCCTGGGGGGAGCCTGAGACCTGGAAGGGGGAAAACAGGTGTGGAGAAGGCAACAGCCCTAACCAATTGTGGTTAAAGCATCTCCCTTTTAACGATGTGGGCACACTGTCAGGGCCCTATCCAGAGCCTTTGAAAGGGCTTGTGCTCTGAAACGCACGTGTCATTAGCTGAGAGGTGACTCCAACCTTAGAGGTCAGTGGACGCAGAACAGCAGTAAGGCTTGGAGAGGGAATTGGAGAGAGAGCCCCAAGATGTCAGATCTTTAGAATCTGCTAAGGATTTTGCATGTGGAATAAGATACAGGGGACAGAGACTTGCCTCCTCCTTTACACTGTGTTAGGGCCTTTTCCATCCAGCCTGGACAGCAGATACAGGTGAGCACCCTCCCGTACACTTGGAAGGCCAGGTGTTGGCCCCGTTGTGATGTCTTTGGTGGCTCTCTCGAGGGGCAGTGGCTGTCCAGTATCACTCACTCTACTGCCGTCCACTGGGTTAGTAGGAAGCCGGAGTCTGTCTGTCTTTTCATGGCCGTGCTCAGACCCGGCAACTCTTTTTCACTTACAATATGCAGCATAGGGGCTCATGCCCTGGAGTGGTGCCCCTCTCTGCTCCTGGTCACAGCTGTCTCTGTGCACACTTGTGTAACCCCTCGTCCGTCTTGGCTTCATGCCCGATCACTGTCGTTCTCTCCAACAGACTCCTTTCTGAATGATTTCAACATTCAGGATGAAACTTTGGATTTCTTAGTCATATCAAGAGTCGAGTGATGAGGGATTTCACTGCAGGAACCGGTGATAAGGGGCGAATCACTTGGGGGCAGTTAAAACAGTAATGCAACGGAGTGAATTTGGTCTGCTGATTGTCACTACTGTGTGGCGGCATTTCTGAACAACGCTAGAGTGTCACTGCTCTGCTCAAAAAACTTGAGAGGGGCTACCTGCTAATCAAGATTTGCTTCTCAAATGCATTCTTCTTCTGGTTTTCAGATTAGAATAAATATGTGAAATTACTTTCCTCTGTTCAAGTTTTACTTTGGTGTCTTTCTAAGACATGCACGCTCCCTACATCTTTCTCCTTGCAACTCTCATGGCGTGGAGAACTCACTGGTAGAAAGGCGCAGCAAAGCGGTACACCAGCCATTTTTGAATTTTCCAGTTCTGCCTTCAGAGAGAGTAATATTATAACAAGCAATCAAAAGAGCCATGAAAAAGGAAGGAAAACAAGTTTATGTCAAAGAAATAAATGGCAGCGATAGAAAACGAGCCACCTGCCTCTCATTAAGCGAACAGGTGATGGGGCATATAATTCAGTGGCTGAAAAACGGATCCTGTATCCCAGGGTCTCCTTTGCCACTAAAACTGTAGGCTGTTGGAAGCAATAGCAAGGGAACAATGTCCCAGAACAGCCTCCTGCAGGATCTTCACCGCAGTGCAGAGGGATGCTCGGAGACAGGAGTCCTCTCTGGGAACGGTAGACCGGGCTTCTCCGGTTTCATTGCTCTGGTTGTTGGAGAATGAACCCAGCAGCAGTGGAACCATGGGGTTCCTGTCTGTTCCGCCTCACCTGGAGCTGTGGTCACCCAACTGGAGCTGCAGGAGACTCAGCTGAAGTCCTTGCCGACACAGTGATGGCTGTTGGTCCAGGGACCACAATCTGGGAACCACTGCACTGGACACTCGCTGGGGGACGGGGGCACAGAAGGGCCACTGGGGAGGTTTTAAGAGTTATTGTGAAAATAAATGTGTGTGAACACACATAACCATGCACTTTGAGTAATTTCATGTAATTCAAAACTTAATTAGCTATAGTATTATTACTTCCATCCAGAAATTCATTGTTTTACAGCTTTTAACCCTATGAAAATGTAATTTTAAAGGTTTTTATTTATTTTTAGTCTTTCTTGAATTTACTGAGGTGACTTTGGTTAATAAAATTATACAGGTTTCAGGTGTATAATTCTGTAACACATCATCTGTATGTTGTACTGTGTGTTCGCCACTCAAAGTCAAGTCTGCTTCTGTCACCATTTACCCCCTAGACCCTCTTCTACCTCCCCCCACAAGGTTTCATTTCATTCAGTGCCAATTATGCACTTTATTCCAATGAAAGTTATATTTATATTATATAAAATCATCTTAAAATAATTCATATTTACTAACAAAGGACTATGGAGGTAACATGCAGCTTTGATTTGTCCTAAACATGCATCCTCAATAGCAGTACACATGCTCCCGAAGTTACGATGGGGTTAAGTCCAGATAAACCCATTGGAAATGGAAAACATCAAAACCTGAAAAATGCATTTTACGCACCTGATCCACAGAACGTCTTAGGTTAGTTAGCCTCGCCTATCTTAAACGGGCTCAGAGCACTTACATCAGCTGACACTTGGGCAAAAATCATATAACACAAAGCCTATTTGATAACAAATTGTTGAATAACTTATGTAATGTGTTCCTATCGCTTCCATGCCATCGTAAAGTTGAACATCGTTAAGCTGAACTATTGTGGGTTGGGGACTGTCTGCATTTTATTTTCATCCGGTTCTTTTTGGATTTAAAATTCAGTGCTTAATTTTATAGATTAGTAAGTGTAGTTCTCCTGAGACTTCTTTCCTAATCCCTTGTCTGCATTTTTTGGTGGACTGAGCCATTAGGATTAAACTTAGTGTTTGGATCTGGAGGAACATTTCTTTTCCCCTAATTAATGAAAATTTTATTAAAATCAGTCTCCATAAATTAACCTTATCTTCTTAGTTCTGTCAGAGTATCATCATAAGCCTAAATTTAGATATCACTTTATCTTAACCTTCTCATCCATGTTTAGATCTTGGTGCTTTAGACTATATCTTGCACATACGATATTTATAATTAGCACACATCTTTTGAATGATCCTGTAACATTTTGATAATTTCTTAAGTTATGTCTCTTGCCTCCCTGAAGTAGAAGTGAATCAGAATAGCACAAAGTCCAACCCACCAACAAAGAAAATTCCAATTTCCCGGAACCGCTGCAGCTGTGCCCGAGGACATGGGTCGCCAGTCCCAGGCCAGCGGTTTCTCTTGTGTGGCCAGTGCCTCCCTTTGCCAGGCCGACGTGCCATGCTGCAGGGCCTCTTAAGACGAAATTCACTGAGTTGTGCAGGCTGGAAGCTTGGGATCAGGTGTTGATGGGGCCCACTGCCCCGACACCCACAGGAAAGCATCCCTTGCCTCTTCCTAATGTGTCGTGCTGGCCCAGCAACCTTGGGCTGCTCTCGGCTTGTGGCTGTGTAACTCCAGTCTCTGTCTCCGAGTGGCCTTCTTCTAATAAGGACACCAGTCACACTGGATTACCGCCAGCCCTATTCCAGTATGACCTCATTGTAGGCGAACTAATTATATCTACAATAATCTTCTGTTCAAACAATGTCACAGTGTGAGGTACTCAAGGTTAGGACTTCAACGTCACTTGTTTTGAGGGGTGGAGAGTGGGAGACAGGAGGCACCACAAGCCAGCACAAGAAGAATGTTGTTTTTTTTACATTGTTAAGAGTTGTAAAATATTACTTTCTCTATATCTTATCAAATATGTTTTGCCCTGAATTGCACCTGCTTACCTAACACACACTGTGTTTTGAGAATTAATCACCAGTAACCTGTATTCTTGTTTCTCACTCTTGTCATGGGCGCGTCTAGTGCGGAATGCAGACAGATCTGACAGTCCCCTGTGAGCAGGCCCCCAGCCCCGTGCCTTTGCTCCTGTTGGTCAGCCTGCCTAGAATGTCATCTTGTTATCGCCACTTTTCAGAATTATCCTCACTGTCAATGCCTAGCTCATTCAAGTAGCTTATCCAAGCCAGCTATCCAAGCTAGCTCATCCAAGGGTGCTTATTCAAGTAGCTCGTTCTCGTGTGTCAAGCATGAACGGATCGTCCCCTAAAAGTTACAAGCATTTGTTACTTGCATTGCTAATTGTATATACTTAATGTCTTATGCTGTTCTTACTTCAACAGGTATTATTGTACATATACTTTTCCATTCTAAAAGTGCCGGGAATAATAGTTTTTGCATATTAAATTTTTCGATAAATATTTTATTGATGAATCATTGAGTGATAGAGGCAAATTACTGCATTGAAATATGTAGATGATTCATTTCACTGTCTCTCTTGGAACAGGTACATACTAAATACTAAATATAAAACTAATAATTAGTTTAGAGCAAAGACTCAGAAATTAAAATGCATTATCTGTTTAGAGACCAACATGAGTCTTAGAAAAATGGACAATAACATTTATTTAACCTTATTGTGTCTTTGTCCTGCACGTATTTATGTTTTAGTATTACAATTTGCTAATCTATGACTTCCTCTATGATACTGGAATTGCTTTATTTTTTATATATTATACTAAATGCATAATGCTTTAAAAATCTTTTTACTTGAAAGACAAAGTTCTATGTAAATACAAAAATATAATAGTAAAAGAAATAGGCACTTCTAAAATTAGATTCAAAATCTTACGGGGCAAAAATCACAGGTTCAAATAATCATTAATTTTATAACTGAAAAGATCTTTTATAATCTCCTTTCGAAAATAAAATCAGTTAGTAGTTGATTCTACATTGCAGTTATGGTACTGTGTAGCTGAAGAGAATTTAAGATAAAATTTATCAAAGTGCTTCGAAAATGAACAATTTAATTTCCTCAGACACTGTTTGTGTTTCTCTTCCTCGCTGCCTCCACTTGCAGCTCTACCCAATCTAAACCATTTGCTGTTAATTCAAAGGTAGTTAATCCCATGCCCCTAAAGGGACCTATTTACATTTAACAAGCAAAGAAATCAGTTTTTGTGATGTTTCTATACTGTGACAGCAACACTAGTTCAAAAAACGAAAAATTCAGACAATCAGCCAGCTGTGTTCTATACTAAATGCCAAACATCTGGTTCTCCTGACTTTTTTTCTTGCTGGCTTGATTGAAACAGCAGGGTTGATTGTGTTGTGTAAATATAGCCCTGAAGCAGGAAAATTAGGGAGTAAAGAATCTTGACTTTGTTGTAGACTTTTCTAAAATCTCAGATTCAGAGATTTTGAGGCGACAGTGTCAGCTATTTGAACAGATTTCTATTGTTTTCATGGTTGCCTCAGTAAGATGTGTATAAAAGAACTCTGGAAACTGCAAGATAATGTTAATTACCGTGGTAATTAGCATTCCTGTTCCCTGGTTACCTTCAAAACGTGCTGTTCTCAAGTCTAGGTAAATGAACTGAATACAGCTTAGAACTTCATCACAATCCCAGTTCCACACATAAACCAGTGCTATGCCTTGAGAGATGGCTGTGGGCTAGACAAATGTTTGCGCATTAGAGCGGACGGTATACCACCCTATGTCATTCCCCCATATGAAGGTGACACGTAATCTCGGGCCATCAAGTGAACTGAGTTGTGGTTCTTCCCTGGCGTGGCCTCTGCTGCGCATGTGTACACAGCTCCCCGTCCCACTAGGAGAGAGGTTGGAAACCATCATAGCGATAATTGGTATATTCATAACGAAAGTCAACAGACTGTCGGCTCTCCACAGGAAGGCTGCATTGGGATGACAGAGTGAAAGAAAAAAAAAACAGCAGCTAGAAAGGAGAATAGGAAACTCTCAAAGGGAAATGCGAAGGAATAGGAGATCGACCGTCTACTACAGTTAAGGCCAGGCTTCGGTGGAAGTTGCAGGAAGACGTATTGTGTAAAAATCAGACTGGGTTCAGTCATTTGTCTGTGGAGTGAAGATTCCGAACAACTCTGCTTGTTTTCCCCAGTCTTATGTGTTTGTGTCCTACCTACCTGCTGAACTTGTCAATGGAGAGAAAAGCAAGGTTAAAGTCATACGGCACTAAAGACACGGCCTTCAGCAGGTAGCACCTCCATGTGTGGAGTCCCCAAATTATTCGTGGCAAAGCTTCGCTAATCAGAATGGCTATTTGAGGGTGTAAAAGTAAGAAAACAAAACAAAACAATTACTAATCAGAAAGAAAGAGAAAAGAGAGAAAGACGAGATTTAATTAAAGGTGTCTTTTCAGTGCCTCCATACTTAGAATACATTTCTGGAGCTTTCCAGCAGGGAGGCAGCCGCGGTTCTTCTCCGGGGAGCTCATTACGCTGAGAAGCGCGCCTCCCTAGTGGGCTCAGATAGCGCAGCTCGCAGAAGAACTTTCCCAGCGTGCGTGCAGGTCCCGCAGCTGTGCAGGGCTGACGCTGGAGGCGGAGTGGCAGAGCTCTGGGATGCGACCACCGCAGCCGTGCACGCCCAGGACCCGGGCTGCGGGAGTAGTGCTCGGAGAGCGGGGGGAGGCGCCAGGGACCGGCAGTTCCGCTTTCATTAATGCCGAGCTGTAGGGGTCAAGAGCTAATGGAGGGGCTGGCTACAGGACTAATGATCCCACCTATGATAAACTCTATTTACCATGCAGTCTCGCGCAGACCTCTCCATTAGCAGGAGCCGCAGGGAGGGGACTGTGTCAGCCATCTGCTCCCACGCTCCTTGCCATTTTTTCTCCCTTTGCTTACTTACTCTAAACGGGGACCTAAAGGCAAACTGTGATGGGCTGGGAGGGATTGACAAAAAAAAAAAAAAAAAAAAAAACCCACAGTGAAATAGAGGCATCGTACTGTCATTTTTGCAGTTAGAGCCTCATGAAAGAGTGCTCATTTAATTACAACCATTGATGTCTTAATGTTGAGTTTATGTCACAAAAATGCAGGCCCCTTGGTTCATGACCAAGGTCTCCAGGTGCCTCTCTTTGAGTTTGACTACAATGAGACCTATAAAGGCATCTGAAGTAGGTGTCATGGTGGAGACCTTCAGGACTCTGCAGTGAAACTCAGTGGATACAAGCTGACACACCCACACCGACTGCCTACAATTTTACTATAAATTTCTAAACTCTTTGTTTATATTGTGAACTTCTGATTAACACCTAATTCTTTTCTTATAGTTATCAGCCTGCTTTCTTTCTTTCTTTACCCCCTCCACCATGACTGTCAAAAAATAAACCTATTTGCAAACAAATTTGCCTGTTCATAATGTAATGTTTACAAAAAAAACCTTCTCCTTAATATTGTTCTAACAATAGGCAACAGAATTAAAACCATCCAAAATTTATAAACCACCGTAACTTATGTCTCCGTTCCAACAAACCCTTTCAGACAAGTTTGGCTATGGTGAGCTGTGGATAGGTAGGTTGCTACCTTAGCTAGACTGAACATTCGTGGTGTGTGGGAGGATTTTGTAAAATTTTCCGCCGGCAATTCCATGAATGAGCTGCATGGCAACCTTCTGGAAACAGCCTGGCTTCCAACGCATCCTGTTGCTGCGATTCAACCGAATTGGCCACCTGTAACAGGCAGCACGGCCGGCTTCTCTCCCAGCGTCCAGCGCCAATCCGTTTCCCAGCTTGGGAAGAAACTGTGGCTTAGGCAGGATTTATAGCAGGAATGCAGACGCACTCCTCAGAGTCTGTGAATGGACAGCAGAAATACTCCTACTATGCTTTCAGAATAAAATTCACTATAAATTGGAAATAACCTCTAATGGAATCTGGTAACAAGAAACATCCTGGCATAAAAGCAACACCAGCAAAAGAATGAACTTGTTAAAATCCTCTTTTAAGGAAATGAAAATAGATCCTTAAAGGAATGTGGAATAAAGCAACACACTTGTATAGAGCTGATCAACCAGGGGATAGATTTTGATTCCCCGGTATTGACATTCTGTCAAAATCAGGATTCTGTGTGCCAACCTTTACTATAGAGAGCAAAATATAATGGGAAGATTATGAAGATTATCCTACCAGACTTCATAAATGCCAGGCTAAATACATAGATTTGAAGTTAATTGACATTTTAGTACAATAGTAACCATAATCACATAGTTTTGTCATAATCGATCTTCCTCTTCTAGAAGTTTTGCAAAACATAGAAGCATGCCTCTAACTTTTGGTAATAATCAGCTATTTAGGTGGTCTTGATTTTTAACCAACTCAAGAGAATCGATGGATAGACAGGAAAGTGAACTGAACCGGGCACCTGATTAAGTTCTACAGCCCGGCCTCCATTTTTCCCGCCCGTTACTCTGACTTTGCGAGTTTCCTTTTCTACGCCAATTGGATTAACAGTCTTTGGTGACATACACACAATGTGTGAAAACCTAGCCACGCCAATTAATATTTTTGGTATATACATGTCTACATCCACACACATATATATTTAGAATTGTGGGGGAAAAAAACCTAAGAAAATATTTGAAGACCAGAAAGTCAGATGTGAGAGAACACAGGGAAGAATCTTCCTGTTCTTAGAATCTATTATCAGACTTCATTTTACCTTTTCTGGGAAGTCCTACCTGGTCCCAAATTTAAAGCTAACTGATAGAGAAATAAGGACTTAGCTTGTTTTTGGTAGCAGATTCTCAAGGGCCTTTCTGTTATGGCTGATGAGTATTCTGACTTGGTAAAGTTTGCATGCCAAGATAGCTGAACGTTTGTGATTTCCATCCCTGGAACCCTCGCTTCCTGTCCCCAGAGTTAGCTCTGGGCCCTGAAACCTTAGAAAACCACTTTCCTTTCCCACTGAATGATTTTCCAGGCTGTATTCTCTGCTGTACATAAGCTAATGATGAAAATTATTTCTGTTAATCTTCTGGTTTAGTTCAACAGACATGTTATGAGAAGGGAGGAAAGGAAGGGGCAGTGAGGGGGGAGAAAAAGAGAAAGATGTAGTATATAACCAGATTTTAAAAAAATGTGAAATGTCTTGCTGAAATCCTGAAGTGTTTTGATTACGAAACCTAGGATATTGGTAGATCTAAATAAAAACGGTACACATTTATCATGTCTACAAGCAGATCTGGAATGGCATCAAACTTCACTCAGTTGATATTATTTTGCCATCTCATGGTCAGCTTAAATATCTTATACTGTAGAAGGTGGTAAAGACTATTCACAATACATTATTTGATCTCAGTTTTCTCACCTGCAGAATGGAGGTTAATATTAGCCGCTCCACTGTGTGAGGATTAACAATGAAAATACGAAGCACCTAGAACTGAGTCTGGTCCGTGACAAGATGTGTTCCTTTCCAGACTTTCATCTTACTTTAACACATAGGTGACTATTTGAACTTTTTAATTCTCACCAGCAGAGCTATTTCCCCCTCTCTCCTTCTCTTCCTCCCCCTCTCTCCCACCTTCCCTTCTCAAAGTTCCTAAATATATTTATTTCAAGTTCCTTGAATAAATACACTTTATTATAGTGTTTCTAGATCAAATTTATATATATAAAACATTAGGGAAAATGGCAGTAAAATTAAATATTGTGTGTATGTGTACAAAATATAAATATAGAGTTATTTTCAAAATAAAAAACATCAACTCAAAAAGAAAAATGAGTGACTCAAGGTTTAATGAATAAACAGATCTATAGAAATTCCTGTGAACACAGTGATGAGCATAACTAGGTAAGAAAAAACACATTAGGTGTTTTAGTAGGTGGTGGTGTGTCAACTCACTAGTCTTTAGCTTTTCTCATAAATCAAATAATCAAATATACCCAAGTGATACGGTGATAAGGCAAGGTAGTGACAGGTGATAAGTAATTCCTTCACCGTGGAACTAGAATCTTCTGCACAAAGGACAGATGTTTCAAAGAACATCTCCCTCAATTTATGTATGTTTCATGTTTGAAACAGCCATGTAATATACTCTGCAGGTTGTCGTGGAATGTCATCGTCCCCCCTTTGTTTTACATGTACATGGTGTTGGGCATGAGCTTCGTGCGTGTGTGTTGTTTATTTGCTTTCACTTAAGAAAACGTGCCAAAATCAAGGAGACACTGGAATATGCTAGCCTGGAAATAAAAATAAAATTAAATATTTATTAACCAAGGAGGAGGAAATTAATGAGAAATAAATCAAGCTCACAGTCAGGAAAGGTGTGTTGTAAAGAAATTAGTAAAATACGCAAGCAGAATTCATATCTAATTCCAAGTTTTCGAAAGTCATTTTAAGTAGTTTCTGATGGCGGCTGGAGGGGCCGCCCCGAGTATTACCCTTCAGTGTATTTGTTTATCTGTTGTGCTGCACTAAGGCGGCTTTAACTTCGGAAACAGAGAGATTCCCAAGGGCCTTACAATCAAATCAGGTGAGCAGTGCTTTTGTTAATATTTACATTGGGAAACCATGAAAAATGCCACTGACTGTGTACATTATCTTAAAATTGATTTTAAGTATATGTGATTAATTTTTTAAATCTCCAGAAATGCATAATTTCTTAGTTTAAGGCTCGCTGCTCATGATAACAAATAGAAGGTCATTATAACTCCTTCTTTATATAGATGTTTTTAAGTAAATTAACAATATACTGATTTTAATAGCAAAGGCTATTTGGAAGAGAAGATGTGTGCTCATTTTAATATGCTCTTTGTATTTTTTATATTCTGTCAAAGCAATATTTTTGACATTTTGATTGCTGATTGGTTAACCAGTTAAAACAATAAACACTTATTTAACAAAGTAATAGAAAGCAGGAAACTTAATGGAGAACAGTTAAAAAGTACAATTATTTAATATTAATTTTATATAGTAATAGTTTTTAAACTATAAAAATGACCTATTTATTAAAATATTACTTATTCATTTAAGGAGAGATAGCACTAGAAAAAGGAGCTACCTATCCTTTTTAGCTACATCACTTAAAATCACTGGCTATCAGCCTGCCAACACGTTCACTCAGGTTTTTTTTTGTCCATTTTTTTATGTGACAGGTACACAATTTCATGAACAAAATGCTGTGAACATTTGTATCTGGCATGCTATGAAAACAACTTAGATTTACCTCCCACTATTTTTCGTATATGACATAGCAAGGAACAGTGACTTAAATATGGATATTCTGTGTATCACTAATGTAGTGAAACTTTCAATAAATTTAAGATGTGAGATAGCTAACACACGTTCTGTCTTACTGTCTTTCTTGCCATTTCTAGAGCACTTTCTGGTATAATAATAATACATCTAGAATTTAACAGTAGTCTCAGGCAGAGCAGAGTTTATTTGCAAAAATCTCTCAGAGGGAGTGTTCTGTGAAATTTCATTCAGAAAATCGGTGTTCTTGTAAATTGCTGTGTTGTTATTTATGTTCATTTATCAATTTCCATTAGATATGTCTGCATCTAGACAAATCATTTATTTCTTTATAATTAACTTATTACAGTTACCTAGGAGTAATTGGATTTCCTCCGTAAATCACTCTGCAGTATTCACCACATATTTGCTGAGAACGAGGCGCTATGTTTGACTCTGGGACACCTGGCCACTGACTTCAAGTGGCAAATGTTTCTTTCCTTTTAGGAACAAAACATGAAGTTCACAAACAACTACACCTCAAGGAGTGGCATGTGACTGCCCTAGTAAATGAGATGTGTGAGGATAAATGTAACATCCTTAAGAAGAAGGGAAGGAGGGAGTTAATAATGCCCACGGCATAATCCAACAGAACCCGGGTAGAGGGGGTGACAAATGCACTAACTACCATTCTAGAAATTCTCTAGGTGTCCGTGTATAAATAATTTTGATTAGATTCTTAGAGCCCATCAATATTGTTCTATCTTTTTGCGTGGGGGTGGGATGAAGACAAAAGGGAAATGGAGAGTTAAGTGAGAAGCTGCATTTATTCCACACGTAGAAAAGACTTTTTCCCTCCCATAAACACATCTTGTGGTTACATAATACAGGGAGAGAATATGTGATATTTTAAAAACTGTTGGGACAGTTTTGTAAAGTGAACATCAAAGGGCACAATTAGGAAGGGACATGGAATTAAATGGTGACTTAATGCAGCTTCAGGGTGACGGATGGCCCGCGCTATCAGTCCTGGTCTTTCCTGGTGTCTAATCGCGGGCGCCCACAACTGGAGTTTGAGTGGTCAGAGCCCCCCAGGGCATGCAGACGCTTTGTTGACTTTCCTCATCTGAGCCTGTTATACCTCGGCGCCGGCTGGAGCTAATGGCTTTATATTCATGCTCTCTCTCTCACGTCCAAATAGGGCATTTTCTGCTTATACACCAAAACACATAGATGGAATTAAGAAAAATAGCAGGAGTTGATCTGCTTGCCCTTGCACCCAAAGATAACTCACTTAAAGATTTATTATAACTGTAAATTCTAAAGCAGTTAAGTGTTAGAAATACGCCCAATTAAATATTGTTTGTTTATGTAAAGTTGGATATAAAAATTTATTATTTCATAACATATATAATTTGTTGAAATAAATCATCGTTTAAAGTATTTTTTGACAGTTTTTTATGTTTTGCTATAGAAGTAGTTAAGGGTTTGTATGTATCTCAGTGCTGCTACATGCTTAGGATATATATAACAATATCTGTATGTTTAATATAATTTAGTTGGAGTTAGCAGTGTGATAATGTGTACAGATCTTAGAAATCTAAGTACTGTATGAACACAAGATTTACCGTTATCTGTATGAATCGTCAAGACCAGATGTAACGTAGGTGGCAATGAAGCACACAGGTGGGTGTAAAGGCATCGCTGGGGCGCTCAGAAAGGGAGGTTGGCCATGTAGTCAAAGTCAGGCAGACGTACATAATTTAATGCAATGGCATTGTCTGTGCCACTTAACTAGCCTATTCATGTTTCTTTAAAAAGTCAATGCCTAGAAGAGCATTAAAATAGTTCAGTGCAGCAGTATATTAGTTTAAACACTGGTCTGTCACAGAAAATCCACCTAGCAGGTATGTGTATATATATTCATAACATCAGTCCCATTTCTGCAGTTTTATTTTTGTCCCATGTCTTTGATGTTCTAGCAATGGCACTAGATGACAACACCTGTGGCAGACAGGCCCTTCTCAAAACACATATGCAGTAGAAAGTACATGGCCCACTAAAGCAAAAGCTAATAAACAGCACCGTGATGGGAAACTATTTGTCTGACAACTTTGAGTGAGTGCCTATGAAGAGGGGGCAGGGAGTCTTTTTGCACGAGAATATTTAATGAGGTCCATTATGGTGTAATAATTTGTAAAGAGAAGGAAAGATGTACATATCGACTTTAGTTAAAACCTCTCCAGCCCCTGGTACTCTGGATGATGAGACGGGTGGGGCACGTGTTCCTGGCACCAGGGAGAATGCTTCACTGATAACACGGAAGGGTGTTGCCTACTTCCCCCCCCTTTACTTTATTCCAACTCTCACAATAAAATATAATTGGATTTTAGACCCTGCAGCAGAAGAGGAAATTTTTTGTTGTGTTGTCATTTAAACTGAGCTTTTATCATATTTAAAAGAGTGAAACCTCTGGCAAGCAAACAAAAACAAGGAATACTCAAGAAAAAATAAGTACTTGTTCCAAAAGAAGAGTCTCAAAAGAGGTATTTGATTCTCAAATTTTAGAATAAACATTAGTTAACACGGTTTTAGAGCTTGCAAACGGTCTGCCTTTTTTCCAAAAAAGTGGTGTAGACATGCATTAGCAGAATTTATCTGTTAGAAAACAGATTTTGCAGTTATTTCTGTAAAAATAATTTGATGAGAAGTAATGATTTAGATTTTGCTCACTTTAATACCAACAGTGAAGGAAAATCAGAAACACTAGAAATCTGCACATATTTTGAATATTAGGAATCATAAGCAAAGGTAAGATTTTCTGTATGTAAATTATGGGGATTGAGGAATAATCTTTGGTTAGAACCACACTGGTCTTCGCCTTTGTGCGCGGCGCTGAGTTCCTCTTGGGGTGAAGTGACGCCTGAGGAAGCCAGCAGGAAGTTTCGCACTCACCTTGGCTCCGGAAGCCTGTAGTGGCCCACTCGTATCTCCTGTAGGATGTCTGGCACAGATTTCAAATGTGATGTATGCTAAACGTAATTCTTGCTTTTTAAGAGGGATACTAAAGCTCACAGAGGTACTCCAGCCTAAACACTGAGTGTTTATTATTTATTTGCCTCCTTTCTCTGTCCCCTTAAAGTTTATCAGCAAGCACCATGGACCCTACTTCCACCATCAGTGTCAAATCCACACATTTTCCCAGGTTTCTACTGCCACCACCTTAACCCTGAACACTGGTTCCCGTAGCTTCAAGTACGAGAGTTGTCTCCACATCATGTTCCAGCTTCCGCCGTGGTTGCACTCTAATGTATTCTCCACGGGACACGCTGGACTTTTGAAAGTATCCGGCCGCTTTTGTCCCTGTCCTGTCTGAACCCCATTCTTGCTTTTCCCTGTCATCGTGGCCCTCCCACACTGAACCCCTCGACCTTCCGTGGTGTCCTGTCCTTCGGTTCCGTTTTGTTCTTGCTTTATCCTCTGCACAAAATGACAGTCTCACCCAGCTTCACCTTGCTGCTGTCCCATTGACATCCTCAACGTCTTCCTTCAAATGTCTTTCTTCAAATAGCAAAGAGGCTGCTTGTCACCATGCTGCCAGCACTGCTCCTGCAGCCCAGCCCCACGCTCACCCGGCATTCCATTTAGTGTCTTCTTTCACGGCAGTCACTACCATTGGGACACATTTAAAAAGTTCTTTGCTTTTACTTTTGTTGCCCCTTCACCTCACTAGATTGTCCGTTCCCACACTGCTTTATCTTCTGCACGATGCACTGCATTCTCTCAGCATAGGTGCTCAGGGAATAACTGTTGAGTGGATAATTGCAGATAAACATCCTAAGGGTAGGGATGGGGTCCTTGACATCTTCGCTTCTTTGTTTCTAATGGTTTCTTTAAAAAAATATATGTTGGTTAAGTATTACACTCTTGTTATGTCCGTTGCTGTGATCGAACCAGAAGAGGCAGTGTGTTTGTGCCCATGGAGGTAGCTTTCCGGTGGGTGGAGACAGAAGAAGCAACGATAATACGGTAGATGTCGCTGTGTGTTATGGAGAAAAGTGGAAGGGAGGTAAAAGTGAGAGAATATTAGTGCGGAGTAGAAAACTTCTTAAAAGTGTCCTGGGAAGACTTCAGAAGACTGGCATATACGATCACAAATTTCAAGTGTGGCATGGGCCTTCACCCCTGGGTGTCAGAGCCAGCTAGCCTTGAAAATACTGAGGCGGTTCAAGGAACGTGTTCCCTGTAAGTCAGTGTATCAGCCACCATCAGACTGTGAACACCTAGCAGACTGCTAACACCAAGAATCTGTTGTACAGACGTACATCTGCTGCATGGACATATGAATGAGAGTGTGTCTCAGGCAGCAGCTAACACTCAGTGTGCCACTTCAGCGCTCCAGGCTGTCTCTTCTCCCTTCCTGCCTCCCTCCTGCTAAGAGACCAGAGTCCTAGAGACTCAGCTGTCCTAAGTTGTGTGTTTAGTCAAAAGCCAAATCGAAATGCCAGCTTCTCTGAGTCCCAGAATTCTCTTTAATAAAGTGACAGTGCTTTCAGCCATGGTTTTAAAAGGGAATAACTTTTTCCTCCAACCTTTGACATATTTACACACTAGCTTTTATGTAAAATGCTTTGCTCCATTTCATTGCCTGATAGATTGCAAAAGTAATCAAACAAAATCCTCAGTGCAGCGAGGCTGTCGAGGCAGCAGCTCTGTGGAGAATTCTTTTATAAAAAACATAATCGTTCTGAGCTCTCATTGAACTTTGACTTGCTGTCGGGAGGCAGTTATGAGCTGAGTGGTATCAGCTCATTATAGATCACACTTCTCCATTAAGGTGGCATTGCATTCAGAGTTGGCATCGTTAGGATAAATCTCAACATACATGAGACCATCTAAGGGCACAAAATAGGAATGGATTCTGTTCTTACCCTGTTGAATTTATTTCTTAATAACCTGATATGTGAGCTGGCTGAAATACACAAATAGCAAGTTTTAGATGTTGTCAACTAGAAGTTGCCATCGTTCAGGGAGACGGTTGAAAACATCAGTTTTTGCCTAAGACACTAATGAGCCCATTTGCTGTTGCTGTTGTTATTTCGAGGCATTTCCCATCATGCAAATATCTGTGTATCCTGAGAGTAAAAGCAAGAAACTCATGCCCAGTCAGTGCCTCTGAGCCCAGGTAGGCGAACTGAGCCCCAAACAGGTGACCTCACTCAGAGGTGATGGTGGAGGCTGGCACTCTGGGATAAGGATGGCGCTGCCTGGAATCTCGCCCAGAGGGGTCCAGATTTCAGGGACATCTAGTTTTCAAACGTTCAGGTGGCATAATGAGAAACTGTGCCTAGTAGTGTTGTCACTTCTGGAGTGGACTTGGTTCTGATGGTGTTGCCGGGATCCCCATCCCTGCCAGGACTTCTGATGTTAGTTATAGATTAGAAGATCGGGCAGCATAGATTCTTCAGATTGTGTATTTTGAAAGCATTTTATAATTGTTATGGTTCACCTTTCCTGTACACTTTCGGAGGGGTTCAGGGGAGAGATGCCTTTATAAATGCAAGCGGCATTATTAAACACTTTCATCGGAGCAGAGGGCCATGACACTCACAGTCTGCCTGCCGCACTGCTGGCTCCAGCCACGCAAGGAGAAGTTAATGTAAACCGGTGATAAACGGCAGCCACACATGGGAAATGGATCATCTCCTAGCTGTCTCCTCGCCCGCGCTGAAAAAATGGCATTGTTTTTGCATCGCAGGCCCTTTTCGACATGATGAACCTTTTGAAAGGAACCCAAGTCCATGATAAAGAGATCTGGGCAGAAATGAGGAGCAGTTGCCTAGTCAGAGCACCGGGCTGCAGCGTGTGATGAGTGAGAGGCAGCTCGGCCGTGGCAGGGTGCCAGGAGCTGGGAGCAGAGCCGCACTTGGCTGAAGTCAAGTGCAGCTGCCCCGACGTCCCGGGAACACCGTGTGTTCTGACAGGGCGAGCAGACCTTGTGAAACCTGGGCAAAGCGGCAGGGTTGTGTGTTCATACCTGTAAGGGCGCTTACCCCATCCTGATGTCATTTGGAAGAGCTTCCTTAGAAAAGCATCAGTGGGATGGTGGAGGGAAATAGGGGAGTGAACCTAACTAAAATGAACAGCTTTC
>PVIA01011316.1:0-45306 GCA_004024845.1 Tonatia bakeri
AGGGAGGGGGAGAGAGAGAGAGAAAGAGAGAGAGAGAGAGAGAGAGAGAGAGGTTTATTCCTCATTAATAAATACACATTTTTACATCCTTACTTTACTAATGAAGAACAGGAAGTTCAGGGAACTTAAGTAACTTGCCTAGATCACATAGCTAAATAATTAACAGAGGCCTGGCTGGTGTGGCTCAGTGGATTTAGTACCATAGTGCAAACCAAAGGATCTCTGGTTTGATTCCCATTTGGGGCAAATGCCTGGGTTGTGAGCCAAGTCCCCAGTGGGGAGCAATTTAGAGGCAACCACATATTGATGTTTCTTTCCCTCTCTTTCTCCCTCCCTTCCCCTCTCTAAAAAATAAATAATTTAAATTTAAAAAATAAATAGCAGATCTGGGATTAGAACATAGATTTGTTGATGCAAATCATGACACTAGACTACCTATCCAAATGGCTTATAAAACCTGAAATACAACATGTCCAAAGCAAAACTTAATTCCCCAATATCCCCCTTGCCCAAGGTTGTTTCTCCTACTAGGTTCTCATAGTTGATAGCACCACTGTTTATCAAGATTCTTAAGCTAAGGACATTGGAATAATCTTACACTTCTTACTCTTGCCACCCCCACTGTCACATACACATGCACACCATGTATGGTTTTGCTACTAAAAATGGGGATCCTGGAACAGCAATACTTGCATCACCCAGGAGTGTGGTAGAAATTCAGAATCTCAGACCCCATTCCAGACTTGTTAAATCAGAGTGTGCATTTTAAAAAGACCCCCATGTAATATATGGGTATATTAAAGATTTAGATGCAGTAATTTAAAGCAAATTAGATATTTGAAAATCAAACTGTTTATAGGGTGCAGCCAAGAGGGGCCCCCCAAATAGGGATTTGAAATGGGGTCCAGAACTCAAGGTGTTGAGGAAATATTAGGATGTCCTCACCCCGCCACAGGTGTGGGTTGTGGGTTGGGGGAAGGGACAAATGGAGCAGGCCCATTGAGAGCTGTTTTGCATAGTAACAGCTTTTCAGCTAACCTCTGGTGTGGTCATTTAACATATCTATAACCTTTAACTGGTTGCATAGACATGTTAAATAGCTGTGGCCCTCCTCTGAGTCAGGGGGATGGAAGGAACTTCCCCCCAAGATGTAACTGGTTACATCTTGTTCCCCCTGGTTACAGCGCCTGTGTGAGAGCTTGGAGATGATTGGCTCCAAGGCATAGGGCCATGCCTGCCCAGACTCACTATGGCAGCCCAGTAAAGCTGGAAGGATGTGAGAGTGCTGGCAACTGTAGCCAACTGTGAAAGAAGTTGGAAATGGGGCTGTAGAGGAAGATTGGTGTGGGGATTTAAATGGAGATGTGGCAGCCAGTGCAGGGAGAATCATGTGGTTTTGGAAGCATGGAGATTCCTGCAGTCATTGTGCAAAAAGGACCAAGTAGCTGTTGCAGTGTAGAGAGAGGACCACTTGGCTGTGGCACTGCAAAGAACCATGCAGCTGTGGCAATAGAAAGGAGAGCCTCACGGCTTTGCCAGAGTGGGGACCCCCATGGCTTTAGAAGGGGGAACCACTATGACAGAGCAAAACAAGGGGGGCCTAGGACGATAATACTATTACTGAAAGAGACTCAGGTCGGTCTTGTCCGCTGCCTTAAAGGAAAGATATCTCTCAATGCCAGAGATTCGTGAAAAGGAAAGGAAACATTTATTTAGTGCTATACAAACTTAAAGTAGTGACCTAATGTCTTTACCAAAATCCCAAAGTCCCTTAAAACACCCACAAACGCACACAGTCCTTCCTTCCCCCTTGCTCAGTCTGGGGTACCATATCTCAGGAAAGGAAATAGAAGTCCAGTCTCAGGCAATGTCTGGTTATTCCCAGTAATCCGTGCTCAGCTGGTAGGCCTATCTTGGTTCTCAGCACTATCAGCTGTGTCACAGGAATCTCTGCTAAAGCTGGGTGATGGTTCCCCCACTACTGCTGTGGGGGAACCCTCTCTGGCAAAGCTGCGTGGTCCTCTCTCCACTGCTCCAGCCACGTGGTCCTTTCTCACAGGGCTGCGGGAAGCCCTCTGCTCTGCCAAAAGCCGCATGGTTCTCTCCTCTATGGCTGCCGCGTCTGGGTTTAAATCCCCGCGCCAATCTTCCTTTGCAGCCCCACTTCTGACTCCTCCCACACTCGGCCACACCTGCCCTCAATCTGCTGTCCTTTCCAGCTTTTCTGGTCGCCATTGTGGGTCTGGGCAGGTGTGGCCCCATGTCATGGAGCCAATCATCTCCAAGCTCTCACGCAGGTGCTGTAACTTGGGGGACCTGCCCCCCGCCCAGTTACATCTTGGTGGGGAAGTTACTTCCATCCCCCTGGCTCAGAGCATGGTCATAGCTATTTAACATATCTATGTAGCCAGTCAAAGATTATAGATATGTTAAATGACCACACCCCAGAGGTTGGCTGCAGAGATGTTGCTATGCAAAACAGCTCTCAATGGGCCTGCTCCATTTGTCCCTTTCCCCCACCCACACCTGGGTGGGGGGCGGTAGGACATCCCAGTATTTTCTGAACACCTTGAGTTCTGGACCCCATTTTAAATGTCCATTTGGGGTCCCCCCCTTGGCCGCACCCTGTAACACCACCACCTGGCTTTAGCAGAGATCCTGGCAACACAGCTGATGGTGCTGGGAACTGAGGGAGGCCTACCAGCTGAGATGGATTACTGGGAAGAACCAGGGGCTGCCTAAGTCATGGACTTCTATTTCTTTTCCTGAGATATGGTACCCCAGACTGGGCAAAGGTGAGGAGGAAGGACTGTGTGTGTTTGTGGGTGTTTTAAGGGACTGGGATTTTGATGAAGACATTAGGTCACTACTTTAAGTTTGTATAGCATTAAATAACCATTTCCTTTCCTTTTCAGGAATCTCTGGCATTGAGAGATATCTTTCCTATAGGCGGCATATGTAATGAACCTGGGGGGTTCCTTTTGGTAATAGTATATTGCCTTTGGCTCCCTTTTTTTTTCTGTAACAAAACTCTACAACAAACTGGAGGTGATTAATTATGTTTCCATTAAGACATGCATAGGTGTTTGTTAAATAATAACCTCTGTTAATGAATTGTAGCTAAATTGCTTTTTGAAAAAAAAGTTTCTATCATGACATGCCCATTAAAATTTTCTAAGGCAGTGGTTGAGAACTGAGATATCAGTTGGATAACTTTTCACTATTTATGCTAAACCCTATTTATATTTGCTACTTGACCATTAAAATCTAGGTATGTCCAAAAGTGTCCCACACTCATGAGATCATATGTTCCTGCAGAAAAAAAGTTAAAAACTAGTGGGAATGGTTTTTCAAAACATTTTTACTGAATTAGCTCTAAGGTAGAAGACAGTGAACATCTCTGGAGGTCAAAGTACCTGCCACAGTCATGGATTTTTTTGAGCATATATTATTAATTATGCTATTAGTTTTCCCAATTTTCCCCCTTTAGCCCCACTCTGCCCTGCACCCCCAACCCTCTAGCATTTCCCTCCCTTTGTTTATGTCCATGGGTTGTACATATAAGTTTTTTGACTTCTGTTTCCTGTATCATTCTTGACCTCTTCCCATCTGTTTTGTGTCTACCAATTATGCTTTTTTCCTGTACCTCCCCCCGCATTCTTCTGCTCCTCCCCACTGAAAACTCTCCATGTGATGTCCATTTCTCTGATTCTGTTCCTGTTCTAGTTGTTTGCTTAGTTTATTTTTGTTTTTGGCTCTAGGTTCAGTTGTTGATAGTTGTGTTTGTCGTCATTTTACTGTTCAGTTTTTGATCTTCTTCAATTTCTTAGATAAGTCCCTGTAATATTTCATATAACAAGAACTTGGTGATGATGAACTACTTTAAATTGACGTTATCTGGGAAGCACTTTATCTGCCCTTCCATTCCAAATGATAGCTTTGCTGGACAGAGTAATCTTGGATATAGGTCCTTGGCTTTATGACTTTGAATACTTCTTTCCAGCCCTTTTTGCCCATAAGGTTTCTTTGGAGAAACCAGCTGATAGTCTTATGAGAACTCCTTTGCAGGTAACTCTCTCCTTTCCTTTTGCTGCTTTTAAGATTCTCTCTTTATCTTTAATTTTGGGTAACTTAATAATGATGTGCCTTGGTGTGTCCTTGTTTGGGTCCAACTTCTTTGGGACTCTCTGGGCTTCCTGGACTTTCTGGAAGTCTATTTCTTTCTCCGGATTGGGGAAGTTTTCCTTCATTATTTGTTCAAATAATTTTTCAATCTCTTGCTCTTGTTTTTCTCCTTCTGGCGCCCCTATAATTTGGATATTAGAATGTTTAAGGTTGTCCCAGAGTTTCCTAAGCCTCTCTTCATTTTTTTGAATTCTTATTTCTTCATTCTGTTCCAATTGGATGTATATTTCTTCCTTTTGTTCCAAATTGTTGATTTCAATTCTGGTTTCCATCCTGTCACTGTTGGTTCCTTGAATATTTTGCTTTATTTCACTTTGGGTAGTCCTCACTTGTTCTTTCATTTTTCGACTGAGCTCAGTCAGTTCTGCGAGCATCTTGATTGCCAGGGCTTTGAACTCTCCATCAGATACGTTGGCTATCTCCTCATTGCCTAGCAGTTTCTCTGGAGTTTTGCTCTGTTCTTTCATTTGGGCCATATTTCTTTGTCTTGGCACACCTGTTATGTTGTGATGGGGCAGGGCAACCCTCTTTGCTTGTCGTGGCACTCTGTGGGGTAGTGGTCAGAGTGTGAATGATACAGCTCACTTGCTGGGCTCTAGCCTCACTTTCCAATGAACTCTTGTATGAGACTGGGTGTTTCTGCCACTGTGGCAACCCCTGAGTCTGTTTCCTGTTCAGCCAGCCCTGCCCACATGGTCCGCTGCCTTGCTGCAGGTTCTCTCTGTCCACCCATCTTACCAGTCTGGTTGGCCCGGTTGACTCTTTCTTTAATTCCTTGGTTGTCAGAGTTCCATGCATCTTGATTTTCTGGCAGTTCTGGTTGTTTATTGATTTTAGATTGGTTGTGATCCTCCTTTTGGTTGTGCAGGGAAGCAAAGGGTTTCTAACTATGCCTCTATCTTGTCCAGAACTAATCATGAATTTCTTTTGATTTTCATGTAATATGTAAACCTAAATCTTATATTTGTATGTTTGAAAATATTTTAAAAATCCACTCCAAAGAGAATAGGTGATGAGTGAGGTAAATAACTCAAAATTTGTTATAGCATGTAGTAAAATGTAGTAAAATTTTTCCAGATGGTATAGAACTGAATTAAAATAATTAGTAAATGATCCAAAACTAGATATAGGGGGGAAGAAGGAATATTTCCAGCATTCCAATTATATCCTTTTTAAAGATTTTATTTATTTATTTTTAGAAAGGGGAAGGGAGGGAGAAAGAAAGGGAAAGAAACATCCATGTGAGAAACACTGATCAGTTGCCTCTTGTGTGCTCCCAACTGGGGACCCAGCCTGCAACCCAGACATGTGCCCTGACTAGGAATTGAACCAGTTACCTTTTAGTTCTCAGGCTAGCACTCAATCCACTGAGCCACACCAGCCAGGCCCAATTCTATCGTTAACAATATTTTTACTTGTTTATATGTGGGACTATGTATATTTTTATTTATAGGATAATAAAGCCTGACTTCTGCTAAATGAATTCTCAGAAAATCCCTTTCTTATGTTAGAGACTCCTTGTATGGACAAATACATCTACTGCCAATTAAAGGAATCAGCTTTTATTTTGATTAATATGTGAGAGTAATAAAGACTGTTGCTCTAATTGTATTTTTTATTATCAAAAGATAACAGTTGGGAAAAAAAAGTAAAGTTAACATGGAACTCCTGTCGTTTTTATGTACCTAAGAAAATAAAAAAAAGAACATACTAAAAGGATTCTGCATGAACGTTCTGTAGGGAACTGATCTGCCTGTCAATGGCAATTGTAGCTTAGCCCTATGGGAAAGCTACATAGGTGTGTGGTGGCATGCAGGAGCCAAACCCATGGATCGGTTCTCCCGTGGGAAACCAGGCCTGCATTATACCTAGGCTGCTTTGTGACTTGCTCTTGCTAAATCTCTCTCAGCCTGAGTTGAGGCAGAAAATGCTTACTGCGTATCTCCAAAGTAACTTCCTGAAGTCTGTGCTAATTCTCCCAAAGACTAAAGTGTAACCAGATCACTCTTATCGTTCTTTTGCATTTGCAATATTCTCCTTGTTAATCTGTAAGAACTAATCAGTAACATGACTTCTGTTGCTATCTATAAAAAGTAATTACCTAAAGCAAACCTAAGCATAATAATGAAAACCTTCTTTGATGTATGCTAATAGAAAGGCAATAAAAGCCTGTCAAGACAAGGGTTAGGGCACTCTTCCCTTGAGAGAGTGGCCCTTGCCATTCCTTTTTCTCCACAGGACTTGGTAGTCCATGTGAATTTGTCTTGTCTCACCTATAACACAGCAGACACTGCGGGCCTGTGTCCGCATCAATGTTCATAGGGCCATTATCCATAATGGCCAAAATGTGGGAACAACCCAAGTGTTCATTAACTCATGAATGGATAACCAATGAGGAATATCAATACAATGGGATATATGACTTAGCAGTGAATAGGAATGAAGTATTAATGCACACTTCAACATGGATGAACTTTGAAAGTATTATGCCCAGTGGTAGAAGTCAGTCACAATCACCACATATTGTATGATTCTGTTTATATGAAATGTCCCAGTACTGGCAAATATATAGAGGCAGAGAGCAGATTATTGGCTGCCTTGGGCTGGAAATGGGAGCAGACATTGACTACAAGTGGATATGAGGAAAACTTTGGAGAGTGAAATAAAATGTTTAAAAATGCATTGTGGTGAAAGTTACACAGCTATATACGTTTGCTAAACATCACAGAACTGTACATTTAAAATGGTGAATTTTGAGTATGTAAATTATACAACTGTTGAAATTCAAAAAATTATAAATCACCTCCCCCTTTTAAGGATATAGCCAAGTTTATTGTATGGCATCACACACACATATACCTGGAACATTGCCACATAAGACATATGTGTACTCTTGTTTGAAAATAATGGTTCTATAAATTGCTTTGGGTAGTATGGACATTTTGATAATGTTAATTCTTCCAAACCATGAACATGGTATATGTTTGTGTGTTCCTTAATTCCTTTCTTCAATGTTGTATAGTTTTCTGAGTACAGGTCTTTTACCTCATTGGTTAGGTTTATTCCTAGGTATGTTATTTTGTTGCTATAGCAAATAGAATTTTTTTTACTGATTTCTGTTTCTGATATTTTGTTGTTGGTGTACAAAAAATGTCTTTGATATCTGAATATTGACTTTGTATCCTGCTGTTTTGCCAAACTCAATTATTAGGTCAAGTGGCTTTTTGATGGAGTTTATAGGATTTTCTATGTACACTATCATGTCATCTGTAATTCAAAGCAATGCCTATTAAAATACCAATAACATATTTCACTGATATAGAACAAACATTTCAAAAGTTTATATGGAACCATAAATGACTCTGAATAGCCACAACAATTTTGAGAAAGAACAAAGTAGGAGGGATCACAATACCTGATAGCTAACTATATTACAAGGCCACAATAATCAAAACAGTCTGCTACTGGCATAAGAACAGACACATGGACCAATGGAACAGAATAGAGAGCCCAGAAATAAACCCAAGTCTCTATGGTCAATTAATATTTGACAAAGGGGGAAGAAGCATTAAATGGAATAAAAATAGCCTCTTCAAGGAATAATGTTGGGAGATCTGGACAGCTACATGCAAAAAAATGAAACTCGATCACCAACTTACACCATACACAAAAATAAACTCAAGATGGATAAAAGACTTAAATATAAAGTTGTGACACCATAAAAATCCTACAGGATAACACAGGAAAATCTCAGATATTCCATGCATCAATATTTTCACTGATATGTCCCCTAGAACAAGGGAAATAAAGGAAAGAATAAACAAATGGGACTACATCAAATTAAAAAAGCTTCTGCACAGCTAAAATAAAACAGCAGTAAAATGAAAAGGTAACCAACTGTAAGGGAAAATATATTTGCCAATGACACCTCAGACAAGGGTTTGCTCTCCAAAAATATATGAAGAACTCACAGGATTCCACTCCAGGAATATAAACAATCCAATTAAGAAATGGGCAAAGGAACTGACAGACACTTCTCCAAGGAGGACATTACAGAGGGCCTAAAGACATGAAGGATGCTCAGCATCACCAGCCATCAGAGAGATGCAAATTAAAACTACAGTGAGATACCACTCCACACCGGGCAAAATGACCATCAATAACAAATCAAAAAACAAGGGCTGGTGAGGTTGTGGAGAAAAGGGAACCCTAGTACATACAATCTTGGTGGGAATGCAGACTGCTGCAAAAACTTTGGAAAACAGTTTGGAATTTCCTCAGAAACTAAAAATGGAACTGCCTTATGACCTAGCAATTCCACTACTGGGATTATACACTAAGAATCCTGAAACACCTATTCAAAAGAACCTATGAACCTTAATTTTCATAACAGCATAATTTATGACAGCCAAGTGCTGGAAGCAACCCAAATACCCATCAGTAAATGAGTGGATGAAGAAACTGTGGTACATTTACAGAATGGAACACTACCCAGCAGAAAGAAAGAAGGAACTTCTACCCTTTGGGACAGCATGGATGGATCAGGAGAGCATTATTCTGAGTGAAATAAGCCAGGCAGTGAAAGACAAATACCATATGATCTCACCTATAAGTGGAATCTAATCAACCAAAAAAAAAAGCATGCAAAATATAACCAGAAACATTGAATTAAAGAACAAACTGATAGTAACTAGATGGGTGGTAGGGAAGGGATAATGGGGGAAAATAGGGGAAGGTTCATAAAGAACATGCATAAAGGTCAAAGCTGAAGCAGGTAAGTTCCAGGATGGGAGACAGGGATTGGTGGGGTGGGGGGTCAAGGTGGGGTGAAAATGGAGACAAGTGTACATGAACAAGAATAAAATAAATGATAAATATATAAAAAAAGATCTTGGTTCTGAGGTGTTCCAGGCATCTATTTATTCTTAACATATTTCAGAAAAGAAAGGGATGCACTTGCCTCATTAACAGCATCCTGTTATATTGCCAAAGAGAAGGCCAAAGGAAAAGAAAACTTTAAAGTATTAAAATGGCCTTAAGTCTTAGGTGGTATAAAGATGGACTGGCATCACGGTCTTTCTCTAACCCTGTATTATTATAAGGTTAATATAACCTTATTTTTTTAGATTAACTTAAAAAATTGTTCAATTACAGTGGTCCCCATTTTTTTCCTATTACTCACCTGCCTACTCACTCCCTCACCTTCCAATTTCAATTCCATCATGTCTTTGTCCATGGGTCTTTTACACATGTTCCTTAATTTGACTGTTCCCCTTCTTTCTCCTGTTATCACCCTCCCCCTCACCCCTCTGGTTACTGTCAGTTTGTTCTTCATTTCCATGTCTCTGTTTCTATTTTCCTCGCTTGTTTTTTTTTTTGTTGTTGATTAGGTTCCACTTACAGGTGAGATCATGTGGTATTTTTCTTTCACTGCCTACCTTATTTCACTCAGCATAATACCTTCAGTTCCATACCATGTTGACCTTTTAGAATAATTCATGGTAGAGTCAGTTATATTACAATGGCACCAGATTCTATGTAATGAAATACATAAATTTATATTATACTAAAAGTTTAGTTTTTATTTATGAAATATAACATTTACAATCTTTCCTCCCAAATTCAAGCATATGAGGTCTGTCCAGAAGGTATCCAGCCATGTAATATGAAAAAGAGACCTTTATTGAAAAAGATACAAGATATAAGAAACATTGTACACAGAAAAATGATGCCTCAGTCCACCTTCAAAGTAGGCACCCGGGACCTCACACAGTTCTCTCAATCTCCATCAGCTGCCCTCTCGTATTTTCCTGAATCTCATTGGCAGTATGAAATCTCTTCCTTTTCAAAGGTGATTTTAGTTATGAGAAAATCCAGAAGTTGTAGGGCACCAAACCTGGGCTTTAGGGGGTCTGAGTCACCTTCATAATTTGATGTTTCACCAAAAAACTCTACATGAGACATGATGCATGGGCATGATACATGACAGTGGGCATATTGTCATGATGAAGTGGCCAATCACCAGTTGCCCATAGCTGAAGCCTTCTGAATCATCAAATAGTTTCTGTGAAGGAATGTTGAAGCTTAATGTGAAATCTGATGCAGATTTGTTGCTCTACTGGCTCAGTCATTTGGAATGCTACGGCCACACAGTACACATGCCTACTCAATGTCTACTGCCCCCACTGACTAGTAAGTACACTGAAACTATCATTGTTCACACATGTGCATTCCAGTCCACTCTCCTTGGCTGCCAGATAATGTTGATGTCATGCAAACTGTTCTCATATTAACAATGGTTGGAGTTTCTCTGGACAGACCTTATATATCAAATGTTAGTGTAGGACTGTTTAACTAAACACCAGATACAATATTTTATTATAATGTTTTATTTACATTTTATATTTAAAGAGAATCAATACAAATCAGGGCATATTTACAGCATTTCAAATCAGTGTACAAGAATGCAATGGTTTCATCTGTTCTACATTTAGGAAACAAAAATACATGTCTGTTCTGCCTTTGCTTAAATTCTGCTGGAATTTGCACTGGAAACAAAACTCTAAAAAGATAAGCCATACAGAATACAAATAAAGTGCATTTTTAAATAGCTCTATTTAACTTTGGTGGATGGAGCTTTTAACTTTATATTAAGGCACCTGGAATTCTCCCCCCTCCCCCAATTCTTTTTCAAACACCAAGAAAATGCATTCACGAAATTTATAGCTACATGGACAGAATTTTAGTTTAGCTAATGTAATTTTATCCCATTTAGGTAAAATGTACACTCAGCTTATCCTTTTCAAATAGTATGATAACTTATATACTCTACTTTTGAAATTGTTCCAGTTTTGTAAGGAAACTTTTTGTCTGTAATTTTGTGTCACATTAGTGCACTAATATACCAATTGATCCAGTCCAGTCCATATTCTCTGATAAACTATGCTCAACACTTACATGAAGTACATTTAACCTAATATAAAAATAAGAAATAGTTAAAATGATTATTTTGCTTTTATCTTGTTCTATCAACTTAATGTAGCTTAAATAGACATTTCATGAAGTCCTAGCTTAAGCTTGCATTGCTTTTTATAATACAATTCCAGATCAACATAAGCACCTGGAGAAAAACCTGACACATACAGCCCAAGCTAAAATAGTAGTATTTTTTAACTAAGATACTACCATAAAACAAAATGATCACAACTATTTCACATTTTAAAAACATATTTTTATAAGAAAATTGTTATAAATGAAAAACATGACATATTTGAAGAGAGTTTTGAATGTTTAAAAATCTTGCTATTACTATTGAGAGGAAACTACTCTATGAAAAATAATATATTGAGTTTGTGAAAAAAGTTAACAGGTTAAATATTTAAAGCCATTAAAGTATACCATAATATTAGTCATCTCAGCACTTTCCATATCATTCTTACTTTATTAAATATATCAGGTTCATTAATAAGAAACTAGGCCATGATTGGCAGTTCTGTTATTACTAAAGGCTCAAGATTTCTATTGACACAGATTTTATGATTTAATTTCTCGAACTACTGTCTCTTGATCAGGAGTTTCATCTTCTTCAAAGGTTGGGTTGTCAACATGAGGAACAACATCCACTGCCATGGAACATGCTTCATGGTTTACCAACTGTAGATTTTCATCTTTAGAAAGAAATAACAATTTTAGAATGACTCTACCCTTCTCTTCTTTCAGACAAAATTCAACATTCATGTGTAAGAAGTCTTTCTTGTCTAATTCCATAATACTCTTATTATTATATTTATTCCCTGTTCCTTTAATAATTATATGATTTATGCCACATCTTCCATAGAAGCACCTACGGCATTATTATAATATTTACAATTACTCATTTTTTAACATTATTTTTTTAAGATTTTATTTATTTTCAGAGAAAAGGTGGGAGAAAGAAAGGGACAGAAACATCAATGTGTGGTTGCCTCTTGCATGACCCCAGCTGGGGGCCCAGCCCACAACCCAGGCATGTGTCCTGACTGAGAATTGAACCAGTAGCCCCTTGGTTTGCAGGCTGGCACTCAATCCACTGAGCCACAGCAGCCAGGCTACAATGACTGATTTTTGATTCACATGTATGCTTACTTTTACTAGATTATAGCCCCATTAAGAGCAAAAGTTACATTTGCTTCTGCTTTTCTATCCTAAACATAACAGTTCTTAAACCTAGGTTCACATTTCAATCACCTGGGCACTTGAAAAAAATTACCTATTCTTTCTCAAATGCACAGATAGACAAAACAAAACAAAACAACAACCATGATGTTGGTGAGATTGCCAAAATGAAATGCAAATTATAAACAAATGAACATAATTATATTAATGAATAAAAAAATAACCATCCTGAAGATAATGGGAAAGAAAAGAACTAACTTAGTAACACTGGAACACAGTATTTTGACTATGTCTTATAAGGCTAAAACCAAAAAGAACTGTTAGTGGAATTGTTTTCCACAGGGTTGTGAGTTAGCAATATTGAAAGTATTTTTGTGTGTTCTGGCTAGGACTGAATAAGTAAGTAAATATATTGTAGATAATAAAAGACAGGTTTCTCACTGTCAGAAAAAGAAATTACAAATAGAGAAAGGGGAAGGCTAGAATAAACTGTGGTGTTGGATTGGAAATGGATGTATCAGTATGAGGTCATTGTTTTTCAGATGGGTAGATGATTATATCAATAAATGGATAGTTGGATGCAAATATGTGTGTACATTTGCATGAGGACATATTTCCCAGCCTTGTTCATTAAAAGGGGTTGATAGCAATGGCACCTCAATAGCAATGAGCATACCTAGTATCCTGACCTTGGTTTCAAAATACTGTTCTCCAATAAAAGGCCTCCTGAGGAAATGGCTGATTCTAGGGTTAGGGCAAGGAGGGTACACAATTAACCTAGATTCTAGCCTAGGTTTAGCAAACTACAGCCTGTGGCCTAAATCCATGGCTAAGAGTGGTTTCATATTTTTAAAAGGTTGTAAGACAAAGAAACAAAAAAAATGCAACAGAGACTTTTAACTTTCAAAGTCTAAAATATTTACTATCTAGCCATTTACAAAAAAGTTTGCTAATCCCTGACACCAAATATCTTGTGATGACAGAAAATAAGGAAGTACTCAAAAACTGATGGGACATACTGAAAGAAAACAGAAAGCAACTTGAGGAAGTTCTCAATGACTAAATCTAGAACAATATAGGTAATGAATAAATCATGAGAACAATAATATATAATAAAAGAAATATCTATGAATCCATTCTCTTATAAACAATTGAATAAATAAATGGAAAAAGGATAGCTCTTCCTGAAAATAGAAGCTTATTTAATGTAGAAAGAAGGATGTAAAAAATCACCATTGGCACATACTTCAGTAATAATTACTGCAACTAAGAAGCACCAGTAATTGCTAAAATTATTGTGTAAAAGTATGTTGAGAAATAGGATATCTTCACAATCTCCAAGTATTTCTCTATATGATAATTCATAATTACAAAAGAAAAATAGTAACTTTAAGAGGAGAAACTTGTCAGATACCACCTTAACCAATTAAGTAAGTTCAAATCACCAGTAATAAGACATGGACATCATATGACTCATTATATCATTATATGACATGAGGCAGAAAAGGGAACATCATTTATCTGGCATTATTGACTAAAACAGAAAAGGGCAATACATTTAATCATTAGTAAACAGCAGACAAGCTCAAATTGAGAGATATTACACAAAATACCTGACCAGTAGTCTTCAAAAGTGTCAAAGTAATGAAAGACAAAGACTAAAGAATAATCATGGCTTAGAAACTAAGAAGACATTATAATTAAATACAATGTGGACCTTTCAACAAATTTGGTATACAAGGAACATACCTAAATATAATAAAAGCCATATATGACAAACCAACAGATAATATCTTACTCAAAGATGAAGAGCTGCAAGCTTTTCTTCTAAAACCAGGAATAAGACTGGTAGGCAGTTACACAGACATGAGCAGAGCAAGGATGATAGACTAGCTACAGAAGATCACCAGGGCAGAAAGTCCAAGTGTCTAGCAAGGGGCAAACCTGGGAAAATAAGAACCTCGCCCCAGCATAACTTATCCACCTTTTGCAGATTGATGACCATGTAGTTTAGACCCCCTGATCTTTCATAGCTCTGGTCATGTGGTTTGGACCCTTCCCTGACCTTTCCTTCCCTGGTATGTTGCTAGTCCTGCAGTTAGACCCATTTAGAGGATGAACTGTCAAGGTGGCTGGAAAATAGCTCTTAAGCTTTAAGGTCCAAGGACAATGAGTTTCTGATCTATAGTAAATACATCTAGGCCTCAGTTGTGTTTCAGCTCCAGGCCCAGAAAAGCAGCAAAACCAGATGAAGGGATGCCACAGCTGACACCAGGACCAGCTGTATTGACTAATGAACCCCTTCCCCTGGCACCAACCAATCATTAGAAACCACATCTTTGAAAGGACACACCTAGAAAGCTGATGAACATTCTATTGAGATCCTCTGCTGGGACCTCCCCTAAAATCCACATGTTTAAAATCCCTTATGAGGAAGACCCAATGTGGCTTTCCCTCCATCTCCCTCTTGTGAACATGCTCATCCCCTACCTACCCCTACCTCCCACCCCCACCACTGTGCCTTTCTCCTCCCCCTCTTCTTCCCCCAAGGCTCAAAGGGCCCTTCTTTTGCCTCTGTAACTTGTTTCCTGAGACCCTTTCTTCTACAGCTCTCTTCTATCTCTGTAAATTACTAACTAAACTTTGTCTTATAGTTTGAGTCTTGGCTCTAACATTTTTCTTAGCTAGAACTCAAGTACCCAGGTTGTTGAAATGAGGTCCACTCTCTGGGAACATTCTGGTGCTGTTCCACGGACAACAAGACAGGGGTGCCCACTCTCACCACTCCTATACAACATAGTATTGTAAATCCTAGCTCAAGAAATTTGTCAAGAAAGTGAAACAAGCCCTCAAAATCAAAAAGGAAGAAGTAAAATTATCTGTTTCCAGATGACATGACCTTATATAGAGAAAACACTAAAGATTACACTTAAGGACAGTTAGAACTAATGAGTTCAGTAAAGTTGCAGGATAAAAAATCAAAATACAAAAATCATTAGTGCATTTCTATACACAATGAAGCATCTGAAATAGAAATAAAGAAAATTCCTTTTGCAATAGCATCAAAAACAGCAAAATACTTATGAATAAATTTAACCAAAGAAGTAAAAAAAGCCCCCAAAAAACTGTACAATGAAAAATATAAAACACTGGTGAACAACTTGAAGAAGGCACAGATAAATGAAAAGATCCAATATTCATGGAGCATAACAATTAATATTGTTGAAATTTTCATACTACTCAAAGCCATCTATAGATTCAATGAAATCCCTATCAAAATTCCAATGGCATTTTCACAGATATATTAACAAACCCTAAAATTAATATATAGCCATAGAAAAGCCTGTATAGAAAAAGCAATCCTGAGAAATAAGAACAAAATGGGAGGCTTCACACTTCCTCATTTCAAACTATACTACAAAGCTATAATAATTAAAATTGTATGGTACTGGCATGAAAACAGACACATAGATCAATGGAAGAGAAGTGAGGGTCCAGAAATAAACCCATGCATATTCAGTCAACTTATTTTTGACAAGGGAACCAAGAACACTCAATGGGGAAAACAGAGTTTTATCAATAAATGGTATTCTGTAAACTGTATATTCACATGCAGTAGAATGAAACTGTACCCCTACTCACAAAAATGAACTAATAATGGATTAAGGACTTAAACATAAGAGCTGAAACCATGAAACTCCTAGAAGAATACATAGAGAAAAAGCTCCTAGACATTGGTCTCACAACAATTTTTTGGCCATAACACCAAAACACAAGGAACAAAAGCAAAAATCAACAAGTGAGACTACAGCAAAATAAAAAGCTTCTGCATGGCAAAATAAACAATCAACAAAATGAAGAGGCAACTTACAGAATGGGAGAAAATGTTTGCAAATCACATATTACATAAGATATTAATATCCAAAATATATAAGGAACTCATACAACTCAATAGCAAAATACCAAATAATCCAATTAAAACATGGACAGAGGAACTGAATACATATTTTTTCAAAGAACACGTATGAATGGCCAACAATTACATGAAAAGATGTTCAATATCACTAACCATCAGGGGAATATAAAACCAAACCAAAATGATATATTATCATTTGAGTAAGATATTAGAATAGCTATTATCAAAAGGACAGAAGGTATGTGTTGGTGAGAATGTAAATTGTGTTGGTGAGAATGTAAATTGTGTTGGTGAGAATGGAAAACAATATAGAGGTTCCTCAAAATATTAAAAATAGAACTACTATATTACCCAGCAATCCCACTTCTGGATATTGATCCAAAGGAAATCGTATCACTATCTTGAAGAGATATCTGTATCTCCATGTTCACTGCAGCATTATTCACAATAGCCAAGATGTGAAAACAATCTAAGTGTTCATTGACAGATGAAGAGATAAAGAAAATTATATACAGGGTATTGTTCAGAAATGAGAAATAAGGAAACCACACTATCTGCAGTGGCATAGATAGACCTAGAGGGCATTGTGCTAAGTGAAACAAATTAGACAGAGAAAGACAAAACTACATGATCTCACTTATATGTGGAGTCTATAAAAAGCCAAACTCCTAGAAACAGAGAGTATGAGGTGGTTGCCAGGGACTGGGGATTAATGGAAATGGGGAAATGTTGGTCAAGGAGTACAAACTTCCAGCTATAAGATTAATAAGTTCTAGGGATCTATTGTACCAAATGGTGACTATAGTTAACAATACTGTATTATATACTTCAATGTTGCTAAGAGAGTAGATCTTAAATGTTTTCAAATGTAAAAATTTTATGATTCTTTTGTAATATATATGTGTATCACATCAGCATGTTGTACACATGAAACTATGTTATCTATCAAGTATGTATATCTCAATAAATCTGGGGAAAGAAAGGGGAAAAAAGGACATGTAATGTGGGATCCTGGGACATAAAAAGACATTAGTGGATCAACTGATGAAATTTGAGTGACATTTGTTGTTTAGTTAGTATCTTATCAGTTAACTTCCTGGATTTGATCATTGCATATGGTTATATAAAATCTTAACATTTGGAAAAGTCATGTGATGGGTATATGGGCATTTTTGTACTATTCTTGAAGCTTTTCTGTTAACCTGAAACTATTTCAAATTAAAATTAATAAAAATTTGTGAAAGTCTTCTTGGTCCCTACGCCTCATGGATTCTGATCTAACCATACTGGGGTACAGCCCAAGCATCAGTAATGTTTAAAGTTTCTTTGGGTGATTCTAATCTACAGCCAAGTTTAAGAACTAAGACCTTTATTTAGTGGTCCTCAAAGTGTTGTCCCTGGACCAGCAGCATCAGTATTACCTGAGAACTTATTAGAAATGAAAATTCTCAGGCCACAACCCAGATCTACTGAGTCGGAAACTAGTGGTAGCACCCATGTTTTAGTAAGCTCTCCAGGTGATTTGATGCATGCTTAAGTTTGAAAACCAGTGCTCTTAATAGAACTTAGCACAATGATAGGACACGTAGACATAAACAAATAAATTATGTGTTTACAAAGTTATTTAAATCAGCTATCATCATAATAATCAATGGTTAATAGGCAAGGTACCTGAAGTAGTGATACATAGTTGCGTATAAAATTAAATCTATTTTAGGTGGTCATTCATTCAACACTTATTTGTGTATCTATTATGTGGCAGATTGTGCTAGGTGCAGATCTAAAACAGTGAATAATAAGATGCTATCCCTACCCAAAGGAACTTTAAAAAGTTTTAATACAATTCAGTGTAGTAAGTGCAAAGATAGAACTTCTATAGAAGCAGACAGTAGGGTCACATATGCAAGTCAAGGGAGCCTTCTCAAAGAGTGGCAAGTTTTAAAGCAGGAACAGGAGTTAGACTAGTCTTCCTCAACTCTTGGAGGAGGAAGGCTGGATGGAATGGACAGAGAGAAGATAGTGGCTCAAACTATGATTGTGGAATAAAGGTTGGGAATTAGGAATGAATTAGAGAAAAAGGATATTGAATCAATAGAAAAAAGAAGAGAGAAGAATCGAGGACAAAGAGATAGAGCCTCCTTTGTTCCAGGTTTGAGGCACTTGGGTAGGTGTTACTATCATTCATCCTTATGAACAATACAGGAAGTGAAACATGGATAATCATTTCATTTATTTCTCAAATTCTCTGCAAAAACTGTTCTCCTTACCACCTGCCCCCACAGGAAGAACAGAGCACCAAAAGATGTAGGTTGGAACTTTTTAAAACAAGCCTAGCAATAAACTGAATTATCATGTACACTCTCCTTTATCTTCACTGAATTCTATTACCACACAGTTAGGGGTACAAAATCTCATCTGGAGCAAATAGACAATGATTTCCTATTATAGGCAGAATAATCCAGAGATTATTAATATTCTTATGATGATTTTATACTCTAGGATATGTCTGAAGATTAGATTACATAAAATAAAAGGTCTGTATTTGTATATTATTCTTAGGGACATTTTCAGAAATGGTATCTATGGCACTGATAAGCCTACAGAGGACAAAGGTTTATGTCATAAGAAGCTGACATTTGACATATCGCAAGTCATCTTGACATTTAGTTTTTCTTCAACTTTATGCCAAAATTTATCTCAAAATGAGGATTAAGAAAAAAATTCAAGCCATAGGAAAGGTGGAAGTTTAAGACAGGAAAAATTGTTACAGAAGTTTTCTAAGAAAAAATAAAAGAATTCCCTAAAATTTCTTTACTGCTATGATATTACTAAGTTGCAATTCCGATTGACATGAATTTAAAAATAATGTACAGTAGTCCCCTCTAATCTGCAGGGCATATGTTCTAAGCCCCCCTAGTAGATGCCTGAAACTGCAGATAGCACTGAATTCTATATAAACTAAGTATTTTCCCTGTGTACATACATATGATAAAGTTTAATTTATAAATTAGGCACAAGTAAAAGATTAACAACAATTAATAAAATAGAACAATTATAACTATAGTATAATAAAAGTCATGTGAATATGCTCTCACCCATCTTATTGTATTGCACTCACCCTTCTTACAATGTGAGATGATACAATGCCTATGTGATCAGATTGAGTGAGGTGAATGACATAGGTATTATGACATAGCATTAAGCTACTACAAGGGTTACTTGAACACAAGCACTGCAGTATGACAGTCAATCTTATAACCAATGTGGGTACTAAGTGACTAATGGGCAAGTAGCTTATACAGTGTGAGATTTCACCATAGTACTGAGAATAGTGCACAGTTTAAAAATTATGAACTGTTTATTTCTGGAATTGTTCATTTAATATTTTCAGACTGTGGTTGATTGTGGGCAACTGAAACCATGGAAAACGAAACCATGGATGAGGGGATACTACTGTATTCAGTTTTAGTTTCCAAGGTTTGTTCATTTCATGATAAATAATCAACAGGTGGCAGCACATACTATTCTTAAAATTTCAATTTGTGTAAAAGATGGGTTCCTGAGAAGTTATATATAAATCAAGCTTTTGGAAATTGAATTCAATTTTATCATTTCCGAACTTGTTTCCTAATTTCTGATTGGTGTGCAATATACAATGGCTTCTGAAGTTTAAAGTTTCTCCTTACCCTCTGTAAATTAACATGACAGTGCTTAAATGAATCAGTGAAGCTTTCCAATAAAACCTTTTCTTCTGTGAATAATCCCATTCCTAATATATTCAATATTTCATGTTTCAGGTACATTTGAATATGTATATTAAGTTAACATGGGGGTACATACTGCATTGCACTGTTCATAGAAAAAATCTAAAGTGTATTGATGGATGAGTGGAACAAATGCTAAGATCCACAATGGGTTATTTGTGGGGCACTTTGATCCTCAGCATGGTGCTTACTTGCTGACTGCACATGTTCCTCCAAAGGTGGTTCATCTGCTCCCTGAACTGAAGCATATCCAGATGATGCAGTCTCACTGCGATTATCCTCTTCATGAGGAGAGACACTATTGGATATTTCATTGGATACAGGGACTTGTAGAGACACTGATCCATCTTCAACATCCACCTTTGAAAGGCATTTGAACAAATTAAAAGACTGTCAGACTATATGCTTTTCTTTAACATACCATACAATGTTTATTCATAGGTGACTTATTACAGCAATGCTTTTAACCTTTTAAACCTAAAATCCCTTTTAATAATTACAAAAATCTCTTGCTGGTCCCAGCCAGAGTAGTTGGAGTAACTGGGTCCACCAATGGGGCAAATGGTGTTACAAACAGAGTTTTTGTCACACCTGACATATTCATCTGGGTGATCCTAGCACTTCATAATACAATGCTTGGTACAAGGTAGTCAGTCAAAAACAAAACCTCATGCTGTTCTGTAGGGAATTGAGAATCATGTTATTCTATATATCTCCTACAATCAGGAAGAGTTTTTTTCATCTTGATCCTCTGTTGTGTGTACTGCAGAAGACTGCTTTTATTTTTCATTTACCAAATAAAATTTAATATTTATTATACTTTCTAGAACTACACAAGCTCATTAAGCTACAAGTTTGGTTGCTATGGAATAGTAAGACAGTAAAAAAATGAGAAAGGGGTATCAGAAGCCAGTTGGTAGTTTATAAGGTTATTACTTCAAATTCTGACCAGAAACCAAGTACATTTGAGGAAAGGGGTGGGGAATGAAAATGGACGTGATATAAGCAGGTCCAACTTTGCATATAAACTGTAAGTATAACTCATTACAAAGCTAAAATAAGCATGTTATTCTCTTGAAGGCTCAGGTACATAAATAATGCATTGCTTAAGTTTCCTCATATAAATAGTTTAGTAAGGTTTACCTCAATTCCCAAAGCTTTGAGTATGTCACATTTGCACATAGGACAAGTCCTGTGTTCTAACAGCCATGGGTCAACACATGTCTTATGGAAAATATGGCTAATGAAGAAAAAAAAACACACATAACTTATTTATCAGTTGTGAAATAGCAACAACACTTTACCTAATATACTACAGGTTATCCTATAATTTTAGTTCATATTTTAACAGATGCTTTTTTTTTCTTTTAAACACACTATTACAGTAGCGGTTTTCAATCTTTTTCATCTCAAGGCATGTATAAACTAATTACTAAAATTCTGCAGCACACTAAAACATATTTTTTGCCTGACAAAAAAATAGGTATAATTTTGATTCATTCACACCAGATAACTATGGTTGTGTTGGCTATTGTCAGTTTTTTACTTGACAATCTATGGGAAGAGGTCAATGCCCCTGACTAAACAGTCAGGTTTTGCATGTTTTAAAAATTCCTGCAGCACACTAGTTCAAAATCACTATATTACAGCATAAATACTAAGAAAGAGCCATAGAAGAAAAATTTGGAAATTGCATAATATAGTATTTTTAAATATAAAAGCCTCATTGCTCTAGTTAAAAAGAAATAGTTTCAGTACTTATTACTTGAAAAATGGATAAGATGCTGCTGACCTAAGACTTTGTTCAGTATTTCATATCTTAATTATCTTGTCATTCCCTAACTGTAACATGGTATGTTCGGTCATTCCCAATTATATAGTACAATATTGTACTGAGTACAACACAGTGCTGATACTTTTGGCAATGTAATATATTCCAAGAGAACCACTATTTAATAGCTAAAAGAAAGAGTGTTAAGAAAACTTTCAAATGGGGATTAAAAAAAAGAATAAAGACTTCCAAATAGGTGATAATAAGTTGATTTTATGTTTTTTTCCTTAATAGGATTTTTAGAATGAATGTAAATAATCCAGTATGTGTGTGTATATACAAATAAATTGTAGTGCTGACTAGGTTCTCAATTTATATGGAACTATATTCCTAAATGTACTGGGTTATGGAAACTTTATATAATTAGCCTTACAGTAATTTCAATGATATTTAAAAATAAAGCATTCTCCTACATGTAACTAAAAATAAAATTTAAATTAAATACATCAATTTGGAAATATTCAAAATAGTTTCCCTCATTATAATCAATTTTGTAAATCAGCTATGCTTATTGATAATATAAATGAAAATCAAACTTACTTGCAGGTTAAGATGCGCACTAAATCATTTGGTTTATATAGTTCAATACACACAGCACAACTATCTCCATCAGGGCCAATTTCCTATGAGCAAATAGTTATTATTACTCTGATAAATAAGAAGCAATACATTAAACTACAGAGCAACATCACAAATACATGTATTTAAATGGTATCAAGTCCTATAGAAGGAGGAATATCATACCACTAATGACTATTTTAAATAAGCAAATTAAAATTATTTTGTCTTAATTGGAATCTGAAGAAAAGTGAAATTTTAGAAACAGAGTAGAAAAGTGGTTGCTAGGTGCTGGGAGTGGTAGAAATGCAGAGAAGTTGGTATAAGGGTATAAACTTTCAGTTATAAGGTCTGAGGATCTAATGTAAAACATGGTGACTATAGTTGATAACACATTATATAATTGAAATTTAAAATAAAAAGTATTTAGACTTAAAATATAAAAATGAAACAAAGAGAACTGATGGACATGGACAACAGTGTGGTGACTACAAGGGGGAGTGGTGGAAGCAGGTGGAGAAGGATATAGGGAGAATAAATGGTGATGAAAGGAGACTTGACTTGGGGTGGTGAACTACACAATACAGTGTACAGATGATATGTTATAGAATTGTGCACCTGAAACCTGTATAATTTTGTTAGCCAGTGTCACCCCAATAAATTCAATAAAAATGAAAAAAATTAAAAGAATAAAGTCAACCACAATGGGAATAGCCCAAAGAGAAATGTGTAGCACTAATTTAAACATTTTTTCTGGCTTTCAAATTTACGAAATGCAATTTGTACAATTCTTTAGCTATGTTGTACCATTTAAATAAAATTAAGACTTCTGGTCAAAATGGTGGCACAGGTAAACACTTCTTGCCTCCTCATAAAACCACATCAAAATTACAACTAAATTATAGAACAACCATCACTCAGAACCATCAGAAATTGAGTTGAATGGAAGTCTGACAATAATGGAACTAAAGAAACCACATCCATCTAAACTGGTAGGAGGGGTGAAGATATGGAATGGGCTGGACCCACGTCCATATGTGGTGGATAAAAATTTGGGAGGGATATCTTGGGAGCAGAGTACCAGCCCCACACCAGGCTCCCCAGCCCAGCAGTCCACTGCCAGGAAGTAAGTGCCCATAACTTCTGGTTGCAAAAACTAGCAGGGATTGAATCAGTGGAAGAAACTTCTCGAGTCCCAAGTAGTTCCTCTTAAAAAATCCACACACAAACTTACTCAGACTCACTCCCTCTGAGCTCCAGCACCAGGGTAGCACCTTGAAAAACATCAGTGGCATATGTGGAGGAACTGAAATGTCTGGCATCATGCTGAGAGCTAGGGGATAGCTTTCTCCCAGACAGAAAGGTAGGCAGAGGCCATCGTCCCTTTTCTGAACCCTCCTCCCACAGATCCACAGAGCTGGCAGGTGGGTGCTATATCTGAGACTCCACCAACCTAGGTAACACTGTTTGACCCACCCTGGAGATCCTGTGAGGTTCCACTCCACTCAACTTACAGCTGTTAACAGTGGCTTTTCCATAGGAATTGGTAGTCTTGGTTCATGCTTCACAAGTTCCTAAATCCTTTCAAACAAGCAACAGCAGCCTTAGGGAGCCACCAGCCCCCGTACGTCTTGCTAAGTGGCCCCAAGCATGGCACCAATAGCAGCCATCTCAGATTGCTTTACAGCTTAAGCAGGGTGGCCCCTGACAAAACACAGGTGGGGACTGGCCGTGCCCTACACTACCTGGGAAACTCCATGGCCTGCACACCCAGTGGACAGCTACAGATCCTGTCAGAGCATCACCACCCTGCCCCTGCACAGTTGATCCTCCACAGAGGGCAGAGGTTTGTGGTCAGTGAACATGACCTATACTTGCAGCTGACTGGACTGGGTAAATCCCTCCCATTGACCTGCCAACAGCAACCAAGGATGAGCTACAAGAGGAGGGTGTACTCAGCCCAGATGAAGGGCATACCTCAAGTACGCAGCTTGGGTGATAAGGCAAGCTGTGCCACTGGACCCTACAGGACACTTACTCTGTTAGGCCACGTAATTGAGTAAGAATAAAGACTTCCAAATAGGTGAAAGGGGGTCAAAGCAGCGCTACCTTATACATAGAAACAAACAGGGAGTCTGCCAAAATGAGGACACAAAGAAATATGGCCCAAATTAAAAAAAAAACATATCAAAACTCCAGAAAAAGAACTAAATAAAATGGAGATAAACAATCTATCAGATGCAGAGTTCAAAGCACTGGTTATAAGGATGGTCAAGGAACTTAGTGAGGGCCTCAGCAGCATAAAAAAGACCCAGTCAGAAACAAAGGATACACTAATTGAAATAAAGAAAATTTGTAGGGAAATAGTAGAGTAGATGAAACCAAGAATCAAACCAATGATTTGGAACATAAGCAAAACACAACCAATCAGAACAAGGAGAAAAACAACTTTAAAAACCAAAGATACTATAATCAGACTCTGGGACAACTTCAAGCATTCCAACATTTGCATCATAGGGGTACCAGAAGGAGAAGAGAAAGAGGAAGAAATTGGAATTCTATTTGAAAAAATAATGAAGGAAATCTTTCCTAATTTGGTGAAGGAAACAGACATGCAAGTCTAGGTAGCACAGAGAGTCCCAAACAAGATGGATGCAAAGAGGCCCGCTCCAAGACACATCATAATTAAAATGAAAAAGGTTAAACATAAAGAGAGAATCTTAAAGGCAGCGAGAGAAAAGCAGTTAGTTACCTATAGGTGACTTCCCATAAGACTGTGAGCTGACTTCCCAAAAGAAACTTTGCAGGCTAGATAGGATTGGCAAGAAATATTCAAAGTCATCAATGGCAGAAATCTACAGCCAAGATTGCTTTACCCAGCAAAGATATAATTTAGAATCTAAGGGCAGATAAAGAGCTTCCAAGACAAGAAAAGACTAAAGGAGTTCATCGTCACCAAACCATTATTATATGAAATGTTAAAGGAGCTTATTTAAGAAAGAAAAAGATCAAAACTATGAACAATAAAATGGCAATAAATACACATCTATCAACAATTGAATCTAAAAAACAAAGTAAGCGAGCAAGAACAGAGACAGAATCATGGATATGGAAAGTGTTTTGATGGGTGCTGGATGGGAGGGGGTATGGTGGAATGGGTGAAGAGGTGAGGGGATTAAGAAGTACAAATAAGTGGTTACAAAATAGCCATGGGGATGTAAAGTACAGGACAGGAAATGGAGTAGCCAAAGAACTTATATGCATGACCCATGGACATGAACAATGGTGTGGGGATACATCAGAGTGTGGAGGGTGCTGGGTGAATGGGGGCAAAAGGGAAAAAATTGGGTCAACTGTAATAGCATAATCAATAAAATATGATTAAAAATAAAATAAAATAAAATCACTTCTGAAAATGTAAAGAAAATTAAAATATAATTCGCATACACTAAAGTTCACTTTTTACTATACAGTTTTGCAAATTCATACCAGTATACAGTTTTATTACCTCAACAAATTCCTCTGTATCTGTTTGTAGTTATCCTCTCCTTTCACCCCCACCCTCTGGCAACCACTGATCTGTTTTCAGTTCCTATACTATTGGCTTTTCCAGAATATTATATAAATGGACCCCTGAATTTGATTCTGGCTTCTTTCACTTAATGCATTTGAGATTCATCCATATTGTTGTATGTATTGGTGGGGTCCCTTCCCTTTAAATTGCTAAATAGTATTCCAGGCTATGAATGTACCACAGTTGTTTTTACATTCACCATTTGAAGGACATTTGGGTTCTTTCCCATTTTTTGGTAATCATTAATAAAGCCAAACAATTGTGTACAAGTTTTTATGTGAACATATTTTTCCCTCTAGGGTAAATATTATTAGTGAGATTTCTGGTTGTTCGGAAAGTGTATATTTGGTTTCATAAAAATTTGCCAAGCTATTTCCAAACTGGCTATACATTGCAATCTCACTAGGAAATTTTTTAGTTATAATTTTTCCACATCTTGGCCAAGCTTTCTGTGTTGTCAGTTATATTGGTTTTAGCCATTCTAATGAATATGCTGTGGTATCTAACTGTGGTTTTATTTGTATTTCTCTAATGACTAATGATATTGAGCATCTTCGGTAGTATTCAGTAAAATGTTTGTTTTGCCTACTTTTCACTAGATTTTTTTTATGTTGAGTATGATAGTCCTTTATATATTCTGGATACAGCTTTTTATCAGGTATGGGATTTGCAAATATTTTCTCCTAGTCTGTTGCTTGTCTTTTCATTCCCTTAACACTGTCTTTCAAAGAGCAAAAAGTTTTAATTTTGACTGTTAAATTTTGCATTTAAAAATTTTTATTTATTTATTTTTAGACAGAGGGGAAGGAAGGGGGAAAGAAAGGGAGAGAAACATCACTGTGTGGTTGCCTCTCACATGCCCCCTACTGAGGACCTAGCCCACAGCCCAGGGACAAATTCACTGAACCACACCAGCCAGGGCCAAATTTCTTGTTTTTTTTTAATGGACATGTTTTTGGTATCACATAAAAGTAGTCTTTGCCTAACCCAAGTAATGAAGATACTTTTCTCTGAAGTTTTCTTCTAAAAATTCATAGTTCTATATTTTATATTTAGGCATATGATATATTTTGAGTTAATTTTTACCAAGTGCATAAAGTATGGATTGAGGTTTACTTTTTCACAGATGGATACTCAATCATTGTATATGGAGAGCCAACAATTGCCTATCCTTTCTTTATCAAATTGCATTGGTACATTTGTCAAAATCAATGAATCATATATGTGAGGTCTATTCTGGACTCTCTCTTCTGTACCATCAATTTAAATAAAGATCTCTCTTTTCTCCAGTACCACAATATATTTAAAAAAATTGTTATTGTTGTTTAATTACAGTTGTCCCCATTTTCCCCCCATTACTCCACCCTGCCCTACCCATTACCCTCCCACACTCAATCCTCGCCGCCCCGTTGTCTTTGTCCATGGGTCCTTTACACGTGTTCCTTGACTTAACCCTTTCCCTTCCTTCTCCCGTTGTCCCCCTCACCCCACCCCTCCAATCATTGTCAGTTTGTTCTTTATTTCTATGTCTCTGGTTCTATTTTGCTCGCTTGTTTTGTTGATTAGGTTCCACTTATAGATGAGATCATATCAATACAACAATATCTTGACTACTGTAGCTTTAAAATAACCCTGCAAATCAGGTAATGTTAGTCATCCAATTTGTTCTTCTTTATAAAAATTGCAAACAGCCAAAGTATCCATCAGTAGATGAATGGATAAAAAAAGTTGTGGTACATTTACACAGTGGAATACTATGTGGCTGTAAAAAGAAGAAAATCTTACCTTTTGTGAGAATGGATGGACCTGCAGATTACTATGCTAAGTAAAATAAGTCAACCAGAGAAAGATAAAGACAAGTTGATCTCACTTACATGTGGAATCTAATAAAATATGAGGTGGGACCCAAGAAAAACCTTGAATTCTCTTCTGGAGGGCAGACCCCTTTTACTAAAAGCTTCCCCTGCTAGGTGAGTGTTCTAGAAACCCATCTATATCAGTGTACCATTTGGCATTGTGAGAGGCTGTATTTGGTTTCAGTGAAAATTTTTTGAAGACTCTCAACATATCCACCCATTTCATGATGGGTGATTTAGGAGCACACCTGCCCACTGCCCACTCAGCAGTGCTGAGTGTTCAGCAGTTTTTGACCAAAGCCAGCATAACCCCTGTACCTCATGCCCTCTATTCACCCAATCTTGTTCTGAGCAGCTTTTTTTTGTTGTTTCCTCAGATAAAAAAAAAAAGAAGTCCTCAAAGGGAAATGTTTTGCCAACACGAAAGGGGTGGAACAAAAAATGGCAGAAACACTAAAAGGCACAAAAATCGACAAGTTCAAAAACTGTTTTAAGCTGTGGAAAAAAAGCTTGATTGCTGTATTGAATGGAATGGAGAGTACTTTGAAGGTGACTGAAGTTTAAACGTGTAAGAATGAATACATAATTTTTTATAAATAAATTCTGGGTTTTTGGGTCCCCTCTTGTAAACTAACAAACAAAATAGAAACAGAGGTATGGTTACATGGAATAGACTGAGAGCTGTCAGAGGTGAAGGAATTAGTCAAAGAACGTATATGCATGACACATAGACACAGACAACAGTGAGGGGATAGCCAGTGGGAAGGGGGAGCAGGGGCTGGGTGGAGGTGGGCAAAGGGGTGGTATAGGGACATCTGTAATAGTGTCAGCAATAAAAATAAAATTAAAAATTGTTTTGGTTATTGTAGTTGTTTTGTTTTCCTCATAAGCTTAGAATCAACTTGTCAATTTCTACAAAAGATCCACTAGAATTTTGATTGAAACTGCATTGAATCTATAGACTAGTTTGACGGGGGGATTGACATTTTGACAACAGTGAGTCTTCTGAATCATGCACATGTATATATCTCCATTTATTTAGGTCTTCTTTGATTTCTTTTTTCCATGTTTTGCAGTTTTCAGCATATAGATCTTGTACCTATTTTATAAAATTTATAACTATTTAATAGTTTTGATGCTATTATAAATGGTATTTTTTATTTCAGTAAGTTCTATAGATAGCTTTGATATATGTTTTATACATTGATGGTATTTTTCAACTGTCCTAAATCTGAACCCAACTTTTCAAGTAAAGTTATATCAAAGTACTGTATTAGCTTCCTGTTGTTGATAAAACAAATTACTATTACTTAGTGGTTTAAAATAACAGACTTATTCTCTCATTGTCATGGAAATCATAATTTTAAAAATCAAAGTGTTGACAGTGCTATGCTCCTTCCGAAAGATTAAAGGGAGAATGCTTTTTTCCCCCTTTTTCCAGATTCTAGATATTGTGTGCATTCCTTGGCTCATAGCACCTTTCTGGTATCACCCCAAACTCTTGCTTCCATTGTCATGCTTCCTACCATACTATAGTCAAATCTCTCTCTTCCTCACTCTAACATGATATTGATTATATTTAGGACTCACCTAGATAATCCAGAATAATCTCCCCATCTCAAGATCCTTAATTTAGTCACATCTTCAAAGTCCTTTTTGTCATATAAAGTAACATTCACAGGTTCCAGGGACTAGGACCTAGATAACTTTGGGGGCCATTTTTAACATACCCCCAACATTGAATACATTTTGAAAAGTCAGTAAGATTTATAAATTCCAATGAAAAGATTACTTTGGAAGAACACTTAGCTTTCACAATGGCCAGCTAAGTGTTGCTTTAAAACACAAAGCATTTTCAAGTCATGAATATACCTTGTCTCCTTGTTTCAGTGTGCGTAGTTGAAGCCTTCCAATAGCTTTTTTAGCATCTGCCTTTAATTGTCTCTGTAATGAAAAATAGATATTAGAAAAACTATTTTTTAAGAAAATGCAATGATAAAGTTAGAGATTAATAAATATTTATTCAGTTACATAAATTTTAAAAGGTTTTAATCACCTTATTTTTCAGATTATAAAATGCACCCCCTCCCCTGCCCCAAAATTGGGAGGAATAGTGGTTGTTAATGCTGCTGTTGAGTTCTGTTTACATTTACATTGGTGAAATATTATGATATTTATATTATTAAATATTTTACCACATTTTTTTTCTTCAGAATTTTCCCCCTATTTTCCTCCTCTAAAACCTAGGTGCTATGTCTTATAGTCCAAAAATATGGTAACCATAATAAATGTCCTATTTGTCAGGCAGGATTTCTCAAATTACTGAAACTTTTCACTTTTTCCCTACCTTCTCAAACAGCATCTTTTGGCTATGATGGTAAAGCTACATGTCCCTATTCCAAATGGATTCAGATGCTATGAATTTTCAAGACAATTTTCCTATTTGCAAACTCAGAGAACCTTAAAAGTGTATCTTTTCCACTTTTAAAAATCATTTCTCACTTGGAAGAAAGTACACACAATTAAAATTCAATTGAACCTAGATTCAAAATATGACTTTGTTACTTATTAAATAAATAATCCTGGAGAAGTCATTAATTCTTTGAGCTTGTTTACATACCTATAAAATGAGGATAATACCAATCCTTACAGTGTTATTTGTTATTATGGAAAAATTACTGTTTATAATCACTACTACCTTATAAAGAGGGTGGCTTCTGAGAGTGGTAGAACTGTTTTGTTCCCACTGAACATGTACCTACATGAGACTGAGGTGAGCCCCAGGCTCACATAGGGAATAAGGACTAAATGTCTTACATAATTAAATCATAACTGAAGTGGGAGTATAGGGAGAATCTGAGAGATAGGGAAACATAAGAAGAAAATAAACAATGAACTGGCCAAAAGGAAAAAGTCCCAGGTGGTATGAGACATTCATTGCTAATCTGAAGTTATTTGTGATGCTGCAAAAATATCTTCTGTCTCATTAAAATCTACTTTATACACAAATATCTCAAGTAAATATATGTGTAAATCAAGGAAGAGGCCAGGTGTCACAGCTGGATAGATGCTGTGTGGAATAGAGAGATAGTGTGTGCAGCATGTCAAGATAATAAGCAATCTTCCTATTTTGAACTGCAAAATGAACAAATTTAGTAGAAATTCAGCAAATAGTAGGCACTTAGAACCAGAGGTCACTGTGAGAAGGTAAATAGCTTCCTCTTCCCCATATATGCACCTCTATCCCCAGCAGGGAAACCCACATCTAACATGTAGGTTATGTGAAAATTAGAAATAATTTAAATAGTCTGTAGTATAATATCTGGCATACAGTAGACACTGAATAAGAAGTATTTTTAAAGATTTTATTTGTTTTTAAACAGGGGAAGGGAAGGAGAAAGAGAGGGAGAGAAACATCAATGTGTGGTTGCCTCTCAGGAGCACCCTAACTGGGGACCTGACCTGCAACCCAGACATGTGCCCTGACTGGAAATTGAACCAATGACCCTTTGGTTCACAGACCAGCACTCAACCCATAGAGCCACACCACCCAGAGTAATACAATGTTTATTAAATGAAAATATAAAGTACTACTCAAAAATATATGTAACAGGTTCTTGTAACTCATTTTTATATCTCTGTAGCAAATATATTTTAGAATGGAATAATCCATGAATGTAGGTGTGTGAGCAAATTCATTACTGCCCAAATCTACCTCCTATATCAGATATCATTTTGTGAAAGATATTTGTCTTAATTTAAAAAGATTACTAGTCAAACTATGTCTTTGCTGTCACAGAAACAGCAGAAAATTCTGATTGCTACTTAACAGAAACTGTTAACAAGAAGGCCTAGTCCTCAGAAGGAAAGAAGTACTAATTGATGCTCCCTTATTCTCACTTTGGGACTTAACTGTGAGTTAACTCATGTAATGCAGGAACTCCAAACCAGGGGATTACACTTATGTTTGTGATATTTTGAAGGAAAAAAAAAAACCAAACACCTGGAGGACCAGCAGATATGGACATGCTATTTGTTACTCAGTCTACATGGAGTGCACCAATGGTGGTGAATTTGTGCAAGATGGAATGCACTCTGCCTCCAGCATTGGTGCTATTTATAGGGCTAGGGAGGGAGGAGGGAGCAGCAGTTGCATGTGAAAATTCTATACTTTGTGATAAACACGGGAGCTTTGAGACACAGGGGCCTTGAGAGGGCTGCAGCATCCAGATACAGACTGTTTTCCTTGTCCTTATGGCTGCTGGCCATGCAGCCACCTGTTCTCTGAGGTTGTGGAGGGGCCATGTCCTGAGTTACCCTAGAACTCACAAGGAGAATTCTATGATGGTACTTTATCTTAAGCACAAATATTTTCCCTTCTATTTTGTTGCTTGAATCATAAGTAAATAATAGAGTGACAGTAAAAGGAACTACATTTAGGATCTTGAGAACTAGAAGAATTCTTAGAGGTCACCTAGCCTGATAGATAATCTGACATAACAAAACTGAAGCCCAAAGAGGAGGAATGCCATGCTCAAAATCTCTGAGTTGTTAGTGTCAGTCCCACTGAAGACCAGAGTTAAGTCTTTCTTCCCAACATCAAGATAGCCATCTTTTTTCACTGTGGCTTGGAGCAGGAAGCTAGTATCACTTCCTTATATTTATATAGTTATTTTATAATTTAAAAATATTTTTATATATGTTACCTCCTTTAATCCTCACAGCAACCTCCTGAAAGAGATAATACCCTCATTTTAAAGATGAGAAAATGGTGGCTTGGAAACCAAAACCAAAACAAACAAACAAAAGTGTCCAAAAGGGCATGCAACCTCTAAATGGTAAAGCTGTTCCAGTAAGAAGAGTTCCAATATGGAATTTTTCATATTCCAAGATCCTATTACAAGAACTCAAATATCTTTTGAAGTTTTTCTAACTCCTGGATTCTATGGTTTGTCAAATTGTTGCAAGTCCTTGAAGTGAACAACCAGTATGTCCATAGGACCCTGGCCTAGAATTCCAAATGTCACTATTTTCCTTTCATATAGTTCATGAACTTAAATATTTGGACACCAAAACTAGAAAAATGTAGATGATAAATAAAGCAAGAGGAAATGGGAAAAAAAAAACATGTAGTTGATGAGCCTTTGATAATAATTTTACACTTTGTCTTTGGAGCACTTCTGATTTAGACTTAACCAAGAAGCTGTACAACATAATTGGAGAAATGCACTGACAAGGAAATGATACACCTTTAGTGTATTTACTTGGTTAAGTCTATATAGTGTGATTTCTTATTCCAAAATATTCAACTTAACACAACAGAAATGCCTGAATCTCGAGCATTAGTGCTTATCAATTTATTAAGAATGAATGTTAAATATATATTATATCCAAGGCTAATTGAAAGCCATTTGAGGGATGGGATTGAAAGCAAGCTTTAAATGCAGTGTCCAAGTCTATGCCAATGGGAAGAGAACTTACATTAATATGAATGCTAATATAAAGTAGGGGATACAAAAATACAGGGCAAACACCAAGATGTCAAAAGATTCCAAGCAGGGGACTTGATTATAAAGAATTCATAAAAGATTTGCATCCAGCACACTAGAAATCAATGTTTAACAAAGCAGCCCTAGAATAAAAAAAGTCTTTAAAAGAAAACTTGGATATTTCCAGTTAACTACTCCTCAGCTTTTACAAAAAAAAAAAAAAAAGTCCTTTTCTTTACATATAGATGTGAGCCATGTGATTTAGTTAAGAAGCACAGACTGTATTTTTGGAGCTTGAATGAAATTCACTTGCAAAACTGCCATTAGTACTTTAAATATTTCACTGTTGCACTAACAGCAAAAGATTCCAAGATACATTTATTTCTATAAAAAGTGAAATATAACCTGTAAGCTAGGAACAAGACATGGATGTCTGATTTCACCATTCTTATTAAACATGATTCTAGAAGTCTTAGCCACAAAAATCAGATAAGAAGAAAAAATAAAAGGCATATAAATTGGGAAAGAAGAAGTAAAACTGTCATTATCTGCAGATGACATATTTTACACAGAAACTCTAAAGGCTCCACCAAAAAACTACTTAATTTAATAAATAAATTCAGCAAAGTAGCAAGATACAAAATTAATATCCACAAGTGGGTGGCATTTTTATACACTAATAATGAACTCCCAGAGACCAAAACTAAGGAAACAATCTCATTTACCATTACAACAAAAATAAAAAAAATAAGGAACCAAGGGATAAACTTAACCAGGGGGTAAAAGACCTGTACTCAAAAAACTATACGACACTGAGGAAAGAAATAGAAGAGAACATAAACAAGTAGAAGTATATACTGTGTTCATGAACTGGAATAATTAACATCATTCAAATGTTCATACTACCAAATGATATATTGAAAGAAATTCCTGAAAAATTACAATGGAATATTTCACAGATCTAGAACAAATATCCCCCAAATTAATATGGAACCAAAAAAGACTTTAAATAGCTTCAGAAATCTTAAGAAAGAAGAACAAAGTTGGAGGGTTCACAATACCAGATACTATAGTATACTAAAACTATATTAAACTAAACTATACTAAAAAGTAACTGTAATCAAAACAGCCTGGTACTGGCAAAGGAACATGCAGTTAGATCAATGGAATAGAATAGAGAGCTCATAAATCAACCCATGCTTCTATGGTCAATTAATATTTGATAGAGGAGGCAAGAGCATACAATGGAATAAAGACAGTCTCTTTAATAAATGATGTTGGTAAAATTGGACAGGTTCATACAAAAAATGCAACTAAACCACCAACTTACACCATATACAACAATTAACTTAAAATCAACACAGGACTTAAATGTAAGTTGGGGAACCATAAAAATCCTAGAAGAAAATATAGGCAGTAAAATCTCAGACATCTCTTATAGCAATAGCTTGGCTAAAATTTCTCCTTGGGCAAGGGAAACACAGGGAAAAATAAACAAATGGGATTACATCAAACTAAAAAGCTTCTGCACAGCAAAAGAAACCATCATCAAAATGGAAAGGGGGCCCACCATATGGGAGAACATATTCTCTAATGATACATCTGATAAACGGTTAATTTCCAAAATACATAAATAACTTACACAACTCAACACCAGGAAGACAAACAAGTCAATTAAAAATAATGAGCAAAGGACCTGGATAGACACTTCCCCAAAGAGGATATACCAATGGCCAATAGACATATGAAAAAAATGCTCAATGCCACTGATCATCAGAGAGATGCAAATTAAAAATCACATTGAGGTATCACCTCACACCTGCTGGAATGGCTGCCATCAATAAATCAACAAACAAGTGTGGTAAGGATGTGGGAAAAAGGAAATCCTAGTGCACTGCTGGCAGGAATGCAGACTGGTGCAGCCACTGTGGAAAACAGTAAGGACTTTCCTCAAAAAACTAAAAATAGAACTGCCTTTTGACCCAGCAGTTCCACTTCTGGGAATACGTCCTAAGCATCCCAAAACATCAATCAGAAAGAATATATTCACCCTTATGTTTATAGTGGTGTTATTTACAATAGCCAAGATCTAGAAATACCCTAAGTGCTCATCAGTAGATGAATGAATAAAAGAACTGTGGTACATTTTCACAATAGAATATGATGTGGCTAAAGAGAAGAAGGAACTCTTACCCTCTGTGGCAGCATGGATGGACCTGGAGATTATTATGCTAAGCGAAATAAGCCAGTCAGAGAAAGACAAATACCATATAACTTTACTCATATGTGGAATTTAATGAACAGAATAAACTAATGAATGAAGTAATCAGAGACATGGATACATGGAACAGACTGATAGGCATCAGATGGGAGGATTGGGGTGACTGAAAGAGATTAGCCAAAGAAAATATATATACATATATGCATAGCCCATGGACCCAGACAAGAATGTGGTGAAGGTTGGGGGGTGGGGGCTGGGTGGAGGGCGGCAAAAGAGGGGGGAAGTAGGTATATCTGTAATAGTGTCAACAATAAAACAACACACAAAAAACCATATATGAGAAGAATATTAAGACCAAGTAGTCTATATTATATTGTTTGGATGATATTAAGTCAAACTTCTAGGTGCTCAAATATGCCTCAACATTTAAATACAATATGCCCCAAAACAAACTTTGTTATTTCTACCTCTTATCATAGTCTGTAATTATATTATTCATGTCTTTCTCTTCTACTAGATCAGAGGTGTCAAACTCATTTTCACCAGGATCCACATCAGCCTCACAGTTGCCCTCAAAGGGCCGAATGTAATTTTAGGACTGTATAAATGTATGTACACCTGAACAGTTAAGCGAGAGCTCAGCGCTACCACTGGGTAGAAATAAGGTTCCAGGCTGGATAAAACAATGTGGAGGGTCGGATTCAGCCTGTGTGGGCCTTGTGTTTGCCACCTGTGTACTAGATTGTGAGGAATGGGCCTTAATCATTTTTAAAAATCCCCATAGTGTCTAGTCATTGTTCAAAGGTTAGCTTCTGAATGTAGAAAATTAAAACAGATTTTTGTGATTTTTTTCATTTAAGTCAGTTTTACTTATTAAATGCCTCTACTCCACTAAATTTGGGGAAAAAAGGTTTAGAGAACATGTTTTGGGCTCCTACCATGTGCCAGGTTCAATACTAAGCTTAGTGTCATCTTTTTAAATATTTATTGACTTCAGAGAGAGAGGGAGAGGGAGGTGGGGAGGGAGGGAGAGAGATTTGTTGTTCCACTTATTTATGCATAAATTGGTTGATTTTTGCATGTGCTCTGACCAGGGATTGAATCTGTAACTTTGGCATATCGAGAGGATGCTTTAACCAACTGAACTACTCAACTAGGGCAAACTTAGTATTGTCTGTTTAATCATTAACAACCTTATGGAACAGGCATTTTAATATCCAAGTTTAATAGAAAAGAAAAGGTTCACAAGCTTGACTAAAGTCCAGGCAACTGGTTAGTTGCAGAACTGTGATTCAATTCAACCCCAGGTTCTAACAGGCTTTAAAACCCATGATCTCTTCACTATAGTACACTGCTTCCACTGTGCAACAGCACAGAAGCTTTTAAAAGGCTTCACATTCCTTATGAAGAGAATAAATATGAGAAATGAGAAAAAAGAAATCTGAAAGTCAGCTATTAACCAATGTTCAAATCCTTCCTATATTTGCTACTCACTGAGATTTGGGGAACTTTTTTAAAGTATATCATACCAACAGACTTCTCCTCTCCTCCCCCATCCTGAGAGATACCTGGTGTAAGAATATTTGGCAGTAGAGTTAAAGATTGATTGAAAGAAACTTGGTTGTTGGCCAATTTTTTTAAACTGAAGCTTAATGTCATTATTTTACCTATTCAAAAGCTGTGATTGCTCTAGTCACTGAAGAATCTCAGCTATGTGGTATTTTTGGTTCTGAGTGGGACTTTATTTGGGATGAAAATTATATTTTGCCTAGTTCATTTGCATATTTATACCCAATGAAGTAAAATAAATGTTTCAGTCTGGTGATTTGTCAGCCTGTTTTTGGTCTCAAGGTGTTCAGCTTTTAGCTTACATGAAACCCACATGAACAACACTAGGGATGCAGTTAAACCTAATTACTTGATAGGAGGCACGGCTGCAAAAGCAAGAAAGGCGGGTGAATATGCTTAAGCAAACTAGATTTTCCTGCACTTAAGCCACCGATTTTTAAACAAAAATTTTCATTAAAAATTTGGCTCAGAATTTATAAAACAATACTTAAAATGAAAAATTATAGTAAGAAGATTGCTTCCCTCATATATATTTCAGTGAACAAAATCAATTATAAATCATGTGGCTGTGTAGATCTGTAAGAACTGAAAGAGATCAATTTTTCCAGTAAAAAGTTATGCATAATATTTGAATGAAAATATTCCTAAAGGAAAGAGGAGGTACAGGGTGTAAAATAGCTTCCCATAAGTGTATAGTACTCCCAAGATGGGGGTAAACAGGAGTGCAGGCCACTCACATGCAGGTAATCACTGTGAACAGTGTGAGGAAATGCACTATCAGGAAAAGCAGTGAGAAAAAGGGGATTTCAACCCAGTGGAGAGGATATGGTTTAGATTACAGCATTTGTCAAAGAAAGACTAGCAAAACCTTTAGAATATAAATATAAAATTAAAATAAACAAAAATCCTGAGACCCATAGTAGCTTCCTATAAGAAAGTCAGAGAAAAACTATAAAAGTAGATCCTACTCAGACAAAAATTTGTTTAATCTGCTCTTCTTATTATATGAGAGCCAAAATAATGGTTTTGTAAAAGTTGCTAATTAATTCTGAAATATAGACAGAAACAGATACATGCATACAAACACACCCAACATGAACGTGTATAGTATATTGATAGTGTAGGAAGACAGCTGATAAATCTTCCAATTAATTTCACATATCAGCAGAGAAAACTTAATGTAACCAGAAATACTCAGATATTTTTGGTCATGCCTTAAGTTCAAGGACAAATTTTAAGATAATGTAGCTTAGTTTTTTCTTGTCTGAGACCACACAGAAGTGCTCACTCTTTGGCAGTGAACTACAAGGCCATGTGTGGTATATCTCTGCTCAGGGAGCCTATCTGAGTCTCAGAGTCTGAGAGTATCCGGTCACTAGGTAATTCTGCTAGTTGCTGACCATGCTACTGAAAATGACTCCAACAATGAAACCAGATGCATGCCATCAATCTTGATTGTGCCAAGCAACCTTGACAAGCTGTTACAACACGGTCCATTGCTCTAGGTGTCTATAACAAAATCATCAGTCACCAACATAATGAACACTTTGAGTGTCACATTTCTGGGGTTGGCCAAGGGCCAATCATCCATTTGCTGGCAATTTGGAAGGAGTGAACAATTATATCTACTGTGTTATCTCTCCTGACAATCCATCCTCATGTTCTAGGTCACGGTCTTTTAAACAACACAGTAGTCATAATTATTTGGGCTTTTACAGTTACTACAGCATTTATATATGTTACAGTAAGAACAAGATAAGCATATATAATACTTTAGAAATCAACAAAGGGTGAAAATAGGCTCACAGAAACAATTCTTCCAGTTCATAAGACCATTTAAAATATATTTATACTGATGTACCAATTTAACATCTGTTTTCTCCTTTGATCTATGGCAACTTGAACTTTGTGATAAACTTTACACTGCTATTTAATATAGTAATGAACTAAATCTAGTTCTTCTTCAGACCAATCACTCTCCATTATTATCATATCCTGGGGAGGTTTTAATTTCCCAATAATTTGATCATATGATTTATTTATATGGAAGAGTTGAATTTTATCAACAACACTAGTAACATACCATATTACAACATAGTTAGGATACAGGTTGGTTTTGTTACAAAATAAACAAAGAAGTATCAAAGAGTATTTATTAAACCTTCCTAGAAGAATTGCTCTTTGCCTATATACCACATATTATTATGTACAAATTTTATTGCCAGTAGCAATGATTCTATCATTTCTAGGTTCCATGTTAGCTGAAGACAAAGCCAATAATTTGTCTCAACTCATATAAGTTCACATTGACTGTTGCTCAGCAAGGCCATACATATCTTTTGCCTGGGGAATACATGAGTATCATTCAGTTTTATTCCTATTCCTAAAAGCTACTTTCATTTTGGTCCACACTTTGGTTAAGATCAGTCAGAGATCTGTGATGTAAATTATAATTTCACCTAGAAAAGTTTTGTAAATTTGAGGGTCTGCATGGGTCTCAGATGCTTTCTCTAAGCTTCATAGCTAAAAATGGAAGGCCATTACCTCAGGGCTACTTGGGCATCCATTTGCAGTAAAATAGGTAATAGACCCTGTTGTGTCAGAATATATGCTGTTTTCCAGTCTTGAAAACTAGCATTCTCTAGCATTATGCATTAGGTTTGTATGAGTATATTATCAAGACTTTATAACCTTTCCAAATGGATTCTCATTCTTTTCCCTCTTCTTGAGAGATGATTCCTTTTAATCCATCTATTTTAGAGAGTAAATTATTTTCTTCTAAAAATCACTCTTCATTAAAGTAAATCCAGCTTGTTCCATTATACCTTGGCAGTTTCTATTTCACCTAGAGCCCACTTTTATTTCGCCGGTCAATGTGAAATCCAACACATGCCTTGTTGCCATTGACTATTAATTGCCTGGATATAGTTAGGGTACAGACACTGTACCTCCAAATGCTGGGTTTCCCATGCCAGAGGCAAGAGTATAGCAATCACTCCAAAATTCAGTTTAGTCTGAATATGCCATAAGGTTTCCATAATCTTCTTTGTCTCAGATTAGGGTTGTTCCCAGTGGAGAGAGACATGAATCCACCATGTAAAGCCTAGTATGTTATTTTCATTCACAACCCACTTTTCATCCATAGAAAAAGGAATGATATATGTCCTTACACATTATACTATGACATGTCATGCATGCGGCCATTATGTGCTGTCCATTATATTTGGGCATTTTGGTAATCAAAATGTATGGTTATACATTCATCAGTTTGCCTGACATTATATACTATGCAACATAATGATTCATAGGGAAAAAATTCCTGAATATTGTAATGAAGTCCTAATATTCTAATAAAGGTAAGTTTCTGGAACTCAGTTTCATTACCATTATACTGGTAAAATGGGGATGATGCATTTAAATGTTTAATGATAGTTATAGCCATCACATACATCAAGCTCTCTACCTTTCAAAAATAAATAGGAACTTGGGAAAATTAAATAACATGTAAATGACATTCTAGCACTCGCAAGTATTTATAAGCAAAGGGATTTTTAGTCATACATTAATCCTTTAGTCACACATTAATCCTTTAGTCACTGAGGGATAAACAGATATAGCCTACTAAGTAGTGAGAGATGCCCTCTCAAAAACCTTCTCTAAAAGGCGAGAAGTTTTAATCCCATTCTTTACTATTTGTACAGAAGTTATTTTTTCATAAATTACTATAAACAATTAAAATTACTTAAATGAACAATGAGACCAGAGATAAATATCCAATGAAGCTTGTGGAGCATTAGACAGTACTTTATAAACTGTATTACTTGCTGACAAGGTTTAATGCCATGTAAATAGAGTTTTTATGGCACTTATAATACAGAAATACAGACCCCACCACAAACATAAGCAAACCAAGCACTCTTGTCATTATAACTATAACCATTGAGTAGTTACTCATACAGGACTCCTGTTTCCTTCCAACCTCAGAGATAAAAACAGCACAATATACAAATGTTAAATATTAACACAGTGTGAAACTACTGAATAGCCTGGCACAGGAATTTGAAGCATCCTTTTGGTCACAGCTAGTTAAAGGCTGAACCTGACACCAATATGATAGCTGCTTGTTTGAGAAGGAAGACAGAAGTCAATTAATTTTAAACATTGGGATAATTATCATGCATTACCATATACTGGTGTGTTGGGAACCACCCTGCCTGGTTTCAGAAGCTGTTAACCCCCCATCACTAAGCCTCAGTAAAAAGACCTTGGGATCATAAGTCACTAAGGAGACAAAGCATATCTTCCTGGCAGCGGTGCTGCCTCTGCCCCATTTACTTCACCCTTCTTGGCCCTGGGCAGATGACTGCTTAGCCAATGGCGGGTAAGATTCCTCAAAGGAGGGACGACCTAAGACAGGCATTGTCAAAGGGGCCATCAGGGAAGGACTTAGCAGACTATAGAAAAGAGATGATGGACCCTCACCCCTCAGATTTTTCAAGGGCCTGAGTCCTCATTCTATCTGTAAAAAGTCTCCTAATTTCGTGGCTGCTTGTACCCCTGATCTGACTTAAGCCTGAAACAATGCTGGAGGCAGGTGAGGCCCTGTGCTAGAAAGGGCGGGTTTCCTGAGCAGTCGGCCCTAAGAAAAGAATGCATAAAATCCTGTGAAACTTGCTTTGCTAAGAATGCCTTCAATTTAAATGATAAGTGTCCAAGCATAAAATGAGTTTGTTTCCCAAAGTTTTATGGCCCTTTGGCTATCTGACCCTGACTCAAAATAAGCCCTCATAGTTCTTTGAATGTTATCTATTGTTTGATAATCACTGCCTGACAATGATTGATGAGCTTTACATATATGTCCTCTATTCATATGTAAATTAAAGCCAATAAAAGCCCACTGAGGAACAGGCTTAAGGCCCTTCTCCTTTGAGATACTGGCCTCCTTTCCTCTCCAAGCAGATCATGTCTTGGTAGAATTATTCTCATCCACGACGGACAGGGGGCCTCTGCTGGACAAAGCTCCACCACACTAGTGTTTAAATATTATGAAGGTTTTATAATAAGATTTCAATTCTCATCTCTTCCTATAAATTCAATAAACTTTCCTGCCATATAGAACTCCTCACTTTTCCTGCATTCCCTAATAAATTGGGTTCATCTTTGCTTATTGGAGAAAGAATGCATGAAGCAGCCAGAGTTTCACCGACACTGGAGGAATTTCTCAGTTCATATAAAAATGTATTCTTGCCCCTACCATATGATCGGCTGAAAATATTAAATCTGTACTGAGCATTCTGGAGACATAGCATACCACCCTGTTGCTATGGTGAAAATACTTGAGAGGGGGAGGATGTAATAAATGATGGTGGCTTGGCCTAGGGCAGAAGCAGTGGCATTGTAAGAAGTAATCAGATTCTGGATATAAAAGGCCTGTCCAGAAGGTATCCAGCCATGTAATATGAAAAATAGAGACATTTATTGAAAAACATACAAGATACAAGAAACATTGTACATAGGACAATGACACCTCAGTCCCCTCCAAAGTAGGCACCGTGGGACCTCACAAAGTTTTCCTAATCTCCATCAGCTGCCGCATTGTATTTTCCTGAATCTCATCAATGGCTAAAATCTGTTCCCTTTCAAAGGTGATTTTAGCTTTGGGAAAAGCCAGAAGTCACAGGGTGCCAAATCTGGGCTGCAGGGGGGCTGAGTCACCTGGGTGATCTGATGTTTCAGCAAAAACTCTGCACAAGATATGATGCATGAGTGGGCACATTGTCCTGATGAAGCTGCCAATCACCAGTTGCCTATAGATGCGGCCTTCTGAATCATCGAATAGTTTCCACAGAGGAATGTTCAAGCTTGATACAAAATTTGATGCAGATTCATTGCTCTACTCACTCAGTCATTTTGATTGCAATGGCCACAAAATACACCTGTTCATTCAAAGGTGTCTGCTGCCCCTACTGACTAGTATAGTGAAGTTATCATTGTTCATGCATGTGCATTTCAGTCCACTGTCCTTGCTTCCAGGTTACATTGATATTGCACAAACCACTCTTGTTATATTAACAGTGGCTGGACTTTTTCTGGACAGACGTCATATAATGAAAGTAGAACCAATGGGATTTATTTATGAAGTTATATGTGAAGTGACAGAAAAAGAGGAAAAAGAACTCCAAGGTGTTTGGTCTGGCATCAAGGGAAGTTGTTTTTTTGTTGTTATTGGTTTTGTTTTTTTAATGGAAGCAACAATAGCATGTTTGTGCATCCACAGTAAGAAGCCAAGACAGAGGATATAGAATGTAGACAGATGCAGAGAGATAGGTAGGTGTGGTAGAAGCCAGTGGAAGTACTCTTTTGGTTACTTCAATTTTCTCAGTGGAATAAGAGACAAAATACAAGTTGTGAGTAAAGTTGGTGGAGACATTGGAAGTTTAAGGAGAAAGGAACATGAGTGATTAGTCACCTAAGAAAGTGGGAAGGGAAATAGCTAACAAAACACAGTATGATTTTCTGTTAGATCAGCTATGCAAAGTGCAGGTACAGAGTAGGTGGGGAATTAGATTTAACCAGGGTTGGATTTTGACAGCAAGTATAACAGAGAGAGAGGGGGCCAAGGGAACTTAAGATGTATGCATGGTAGTGACTATTCTAGTTAAGTTGGGTAAGGAGAGAAGTGAGGATATCAAGGGAGTGAAAGATAGTTTCAAGGTTTAAGACCAATGCCACATAATCATAGGTACTTCCATGTACAATGCTTTGGTATTTTTGCTCTATTATTTGTATACTTTGTACTTATTTATATATCAGTTGTTAAAATATGATAAAATTATGAATATGTGACTCTGCTTTGAGTCTGACACTATCTCATTCATAATTAGATCTTTAAACTTGCCTTCCCATGACATTCAGTATGGTCTCTTTTCCCAGTCCTGGTCACACGTGCAAATACATACATGCTCAGACATACACATATTTATGAAATAACAGTAGTTACCTTTGTGTGGTGACTAGTTTTTTGCTATGTGGGGTTTAAGGTGAAGATTTTTTCCCTTGCACTTTCTAATTTCTAAATTTTCTATATTGAGTATAAAGTGCTTTTGTAGTTTAGAAAAAATATTTAAAAGAATATATGTATTTACATCCATATATAATTAAATGGTGGCTGTATTCCATAATGAGGTATTAGAAGACTTAATCAGGCAGGATTAAGGCCATAGACAATTTTAAGAAAATAAAAGATTTGAGAGGATGAAAGCTGACATACTTTTAAAAACTACAAGTTTTCATAAAACATATATGTGGGTCATTGTCCAGCAAGTGAAATGTACTGAAATGCATGACACCGAAACTGCAATTAAAACAGCAAAATATTTTTAAATTGGAAAAGGAACTATTACAAACCTGCTTTCTGTTTTGAGCTCTTGCATTCCGTAATCTTCGAGCAGAATAAAAGATAAAATAGCCCACAGTTGCTGCCGTAATAATAAAAAAGGACACAGAAACAAGGAAAATTGAATAGTGATTCACCCAAGGGCCATGTTTTTTCCCTACTTCGATGACCATTGTTACTTGTATGCCTCTTTGAATTGATTGTAGAATTTTTGTGCCTTTCAGATTGCCAATCATGATTGCAACAATGTCTCCTGCACCTATAAAAGAAAAGGAATTTAGTTTTAGTTTGGTACAGCTTTCTTAGTGCAAAAATCCAAGTGCTAAAGTACTTTTAAATGATTCCTAATGAGACAAAGGAAAGATACTCATTCATTCAAATAACATTTTGGGGGCATATCTACTATGCATATATAAGTTATAGGGGATACAAACATGCCAAGACTTGAACTCTGATCTTAAGGAACTCAGTGTAATAAGGAAGCTGTCATATATAACAAATATCTTCCCTCTCCTCAGGTTAACCACTTATAATTCAACAGTATTGAGTCTGGGGCCCAATTTGCCTCTTAAATGAAGGCATTCTGAAAGACTAATAGTCCCCTGGGTGGTACAAAATATGGTTTACATCCTAGGGAATCTGAGATTTGGGAAAGAGAAATATTTAACTACACATTTCCCAATTTATAAGGTGATAGACTATCTTATGAGTTCATTACTAAAAAGTATAAGAATTTACATATCCAGATTAGTAATCTGAGGAAAAAAATACTTACAAGGACAAATGTACAACA
>PVIA01011317.1:0-45215 GCA_004024845.1 Tonatia bakeri
TAGGAAGAAGTTTTCTAATGAAATACCAATTTAATACTAAGGGGAAGGTTCTGGAATGTTCCACAGAGCTGTGCAGATGTTTACCTGCCAAGGATTGTGACTGTTGTGTTTGCAAGAAGCCTTCCTACTCAACAGAGATATCTCTTCTGACAGAGTCAAGAAGATTCAGGGGCTATCCCCCCCATAGTCACAAAAACCCTGGAGAGTTACACCACATTGACCCTTAAAATGGTTTAATGTCAGGAAATATGTTCTATTCCAATTTACCACTATAGCATTATAGTGGTATTATATATGAGATATTAATATGTCAAATTTTGTTTCAAAATTAGCATTAGCATTATATATGAGATATTCATGTGTCAAAATGCTCCATTAGCATTATATATGAGATATTAATGTGTAAAAAAATGCAAGAACAGAGTATATTTCTACTTTGGAATCTGAACTTTTCCCTCTCTTAGTCTAAGAAGGAGCTAGGCCTTTGTTTTCTCTTTCTTTCAAGTGTTTTCAGAGAAGAAAGTCAAAGATCCTAGCTGACACCCTAAGCTCCCTGAGAAGATGATGCCAGGCATCTGGAAAGATGATGAGAGATGGATGAATGCCCAAGGTAGTTAGTAAAAGGAGGAGAAGCTGAGAGGAGATAGATTCAGCTGAAAGAAAAAAAAGAGATGAGTCCTCATTAGCAGGATTATTCAACCATACCCAACAGTCTGAAAGGCTTGGTAGAACTTTTGGGGTAATGGCTGTGTGGTGCACCTGGGGAATGTGGGCTGTGGGTAAATTCAGCCCAAGTAAAAATTTCATGTCCAGTCACAGAGTGGAAGTTGAGCTTCCCAACTTTGGGGTCCAATATTGACTTACTACAGGCAAACAGTATGGACTAGGACTACAAGGCGCCTTTCCAAATATTTAACTCCACCTTAGCCCTTCAGCTAAAGGGTGAATCATAAGAATAGAGTGACCCCCAATAAAGATATTGTGGAGTTTCCCCCTTTAAGTATCTTTATTACTAGGTAGGTTGCTAGTTAAATATAGAATATAAGAAAATAAAGAGGAGTGGCACTTCTTGCATAACTTGGGTGGTGGCCATGAATCTGTTAGCTATGTCATAAAAATGTCTTGATAGAAAACATGAGTATGTGTTACCTGGCCATTTCCACTGGTAGTACCACAAGGAGATGCTATCCCTGACAAGACTGCCCCTACAGCTCATTATGGAGTGGCAATGTCTTCGTTTTCTCATGATCTGAATGCTACTGGATCAATGTTGAGTTCCCCTTGGTGTATTGCATCTGAGCCCATATCAGAATCCTCATGTTTCACAACCAGCATTGAGATCTGTTAAATTCATTGTTTATTAATATATAAAGTTACCAAGCCTCTGATTTTTTTTTCATTTTTTATAAGTTTCTCATTTTCATAAAGTAGTTTTAATCACTAAATATGTATGTAATGCTTCTCATGGGTCAGGCACTGTGCTTGGCAGAGGGAATGCAATGGGGAGTAGCTATTCCTAAATAATGACACTATCTATTGTATTCTTATAAAGACTGAGTTAACAGCTCCCTGGAAATTATATAACTTTATGTATTTACAACAAGAAAGGGACATGCAGGAGCTCTGTCTCTTGTTCCAGATATTTTATGAGCCCCACACACATAGGGCAGTGACAGAAATTTCCTTGGAGGTAGGTGACATCTGAAACCCTGACAGAGAGAGAGAACACCTGTACCTATCTCAGTAGATGGTATCACCACCCACCTAGCTTTATTGCTATCAAAGCTAGTGACACATGATTAGAAAAATCCCCTAGGGAGTTTTTAAACTATTTCAGTGTTCACACCCTACCCCAGACCAAGTAACTCAGCCTCTGGGGAAGGCCAGATTGGTTAATGTCTTAAAAGGCTCTCAAGGGATTCCAAAGTAATGCCACCTGGATCCCATTCCTGGGATTCTGACTTAAATCATTGATATGCAACCTGAGGGAGAGTTTTAAAAATTCTCCTATCAGGCTGAAATGTGGTCCTTGGACAGACAATATCACCTAGGAGTTTATTAAAAATGCAAATTCTCAAGCCCCACCCAGAAACTGTTTCAGAAATTGGAACTGTGGGTGGGGTTTAGCAATCTCTGTTCTAACTAGCTTTCTAGGTGACTCTGAAGCATGTTAGAGTTTGAGAACCATTGCTAGTAGTTATCCAGCCAGAAACCTGGGGTTAACCCTAATTCTTCTCATTTGCTCCCTCCCCACATTCATCCAAGCCTGTCTATTCTACCTCAGAATACCTGTGTATATCTCAAATTCCTCTCTTCATGGCTACTATCCTAATACAGATGGGCTTATCTCTTGCCTAGGCTGCTGTGACAACCTCCTAAGACACTGGTTCCCAACACTGGCTACACAGGGACCCCACACCTACAGGTTCTGATTTTAAGTTGCTGGAGGATGGAGATGCAGCTAGGCTTCTGTGTTGATTAGAAACTCCTAGGAAAGCCTGGCTGTGTATCTCAGCTACTTGGAGCATTGTCCCATATACCGAAATGTTGCAGGTTTGATTTCCAGCTAGTGTTACAGAATGGAAAGTGAAGTTCAGCTGCCCACCACCGCCCATAGGCAAATTCCAGAGGCAGAGCTTTGGTGAAAAAGGAAAGAGGTCTTTTATTCACAAACTGCACAATTTGGAAAAACGGCTGACTTCTTCCTCAGAGCCCATCCTCTCCAGAGCACCAGAGGAAAACCACCACTGCCCTCTGCCAGACTAGTCCAGGCTGCGCTCGGTTCCTTCTACCATGAAACAATGCCGTTTTGGAGAACCACAGGCGGCAGCACTACCACAATCCAGGCAGCTCAGCTTCTTTCCCCACCACTGTCGGGCCTCAGGCTTCTTCCTGGAGTCTATGTGTGGGGCCAGCACCGAAAAGCCCCCACTGCAGCTTGCCAAGACAGGTGCCTGGGACTGCTGCCAACTGCTGCAGCCTGCAGTGCCGGAGCTCCATCATGCCAGCCGTGGGCCTAGCACTGACCACCCAGCCATGTGGCTTCCAAGGCCCGCCATTCCCTCGGAGCACTGGCCCACATGTCCTCACTGGTGGGTTCTAGAAGAAGGGATGCATTTCTCCCTTTTCTCCATTTAAATCTGCCAGACCTTATAATTTCACCTTTTCCAAAATGTCATACTTGTATCCCTTCAAATTAGTGTTTTGGGTTTCTTCTGATAAATACCCACAAGTGGAATTGCTGGGTCATAAGGTAGTTCTATGTATAATTTTTTAAGGAACATCCATAATGTTTTCCAATTTGCAATGCACTAATTTGCAATGCACCAATTGTGATCTTACCAATATTGGAGGAGGGTTCCCTTTTGGCCACATCCTAGCAAGCAAATTTTACTTGATTTACTGATGATAACCATTCTGAATGGTGTAAGGTGATATCTTACTGTGGTTTTAATTTGAATTTCTCTGATAAATAGTGACATTGAGCATCTTTTCATATGTCTATTGGCTGTCTGTTATGCTCTCTTTGGAGAAATGCCTATTCATATCCTTGGTTTATTTTTTAATTGTATTGTTTGTTTTTTGGTGTTAAGTTATATGAGTCCTTTATAAATTGTGGATATTAACCCATTATCAGACGTATCAACGATGAATGTCTTCTGACATTCAGTAGGTTGGCTTTTTGCCTTGTTGATAGTTTCCTTAGCTGTGCAAAAACTTTGTAGTTTGATGTAATCCCATTTGCTTATTTTTTATTTTCTTTTTCTTGTTTAAGAAGAGTTATCAGCCCTGGCTGGTGTAGCTCAGTGGATTGAGCGCGGGCTGCGAACCAGGCATCGCAGGTTCGATTCCCAGTCAGGGCACATGCCTAGGTTGCAGGCCATGTCTCCCAGCAACCGCACATTGATGTTTCTCTCTGTCTCTCTCTCTCCTTCCCTTCCCTCTCTAAAAATAAATAAATAAAATCTTTTTAAAAAAATTTAAAAAAAAAAGAAGAGTTATCAAGAAAAAAAAATATTACTAAGAGCCATGTCAGACTATTGAGTGCCTATGTTTTCTTTTAGGAGTTTTATGGTTTTGAGTCTTATATTTTAGTCTTATAATCCATTTTGAATTTACTCTTGTATACAGGGTGCGGCAAAAGTAGGTTCAGAGTTGTGAGTACATGAAACACAGTTTATTCTTGTATTATTACGTATTACTTATTATATTATGTTCTATACAAAGAACTGTAAAACTACTTTTTCTCCACCCTGTATGGTGTAAGAAGGTGGTATAGTGTCATTTTTTGCATCTATCTGTCCTGATTTTCCAACAAAATTTATTAAATATACTGTCTTTACCCCAATGTATATTCTTGCCTCCACCATTAATATTAATTGACCATAAAGGTGTGGGTTTATTTCTGGACTATTAGTTCCATTGATCTATGTGCATGTTTTTATGCCAGTACAATGATTTTTTTTGATTACTCTAAACTTGTAGTATACTTTTGTAATGGTACCTCAACTTTTTCAGTTGTAGTGGTTATTTGTAAATATCTTCAGTTCCATAATGATTTTTTGATCATTTGCTCTAGCTCTGTGAAAAATGTCATTGGTACTTCGATAAGGAATGCATTGAATCTATAGATTGCTTTGGGTATTAGGGATATATTAATGATGTCAATTGTTCCTACCCATGAGCACAGTATATCCTTCCATTTATTTGGATCTTCTTGAATCTTTTTCTTCAGTGTCTTACAATTTTCTGAGTGTAAGTCTTTACCTCCTTAATTAAATCTATTTCCATGTATTTTTATGCAATTATAAATGGAAATGTTTTCTTCTTATTTAATATTGATTGTATTTTTCCATTACCACTTAGTCCCTTTACACCCATCTGCCCACAGCAATCACCACACTGTTGTCCATGTCCATGAGCACTTTTTCTTTTTTGCTCAACCCCTCCACCCCTTACCCTAACACCCCCACTAGCTGTCATCTCTCTCCACCTCTGAGTCTGTCTCTGTTTTGCTTGTTAGTTCAGTGTGTTCATTAGCTTCCACATATGAGTAAAATCATATGGTGTTTCTCTTTCTCTAATTGGATTACTTCACTTATCATAACATTCTCCAGGTCCATCCATGCTGCTGCAAACAGTAAAATTTTCTTTTTTATGCCCAAGTAGAATTCCATTGTGTAAATGCCCTATAGTTGTTTTATCCACTTGTCTTTTGATGGACAGTTAAGCTGCTTCCATATCTTGGTGATTGAAAATAACACTGCAATGAATATATGGTGCTTATGTTCTTTCAAATTGTTTTGGGTTCCTTCAGATATATTCCAGAAGTGGGATGTCTCAGTCAAAAGGCAGATCCATTTTTAATTTTTTAAGTTACCTGTGCACTGCTTTCCACAGTGGCTGCCCCAGTCTGCATTACCATTGACAGTGCAAAAGGGTTCCCTTTCTCCACATCCTCTCCAACACATTTTGGTTATTGATTTATTGATGATAGCCATTCTCACAGGTATAAGATGGTATCTCACTGTGGTTTTAATTTTCATTTCTCTGATGATTAGTGACATTGAGCATGTTTTCATATGTCTATTGGTCATCTGTATGCCCTCCTTGGAGAACTGTCTATTCAGGTCCTTTGCCTGTTTTTAATGGGGTTCTTTGGGGGTTTTTTGGTATTGAGTTTTGTAAGTACTTTATAAATTTTAAATATTAACCCCTTATCAGATGTATTGGTGAACATGATCCCAAAGACATATTTCACAGAATTAGAACAAATATTTCAAAAATTTATGTGGAACCACAAAAGCCCTGCATAGAAATAGCAATCCTGAGAAAGACAAACAAAGTTGAAAGAATCACACTACCTAATATCAAACTGTACTATAAGGCCATAGTAATCAAAGCAGCCTGGTACTGGCATAAAAACAGACATGCAGATCAATGGAACAGAATAGAGAGTCTAGAAATATACCCATACCTTTATAGTCAATTAATATTTGACAGAGGAAGCAAGTACATACAATGGGATATAATTTATTCAATAAATGGTGTTGGGAAAATTGGACAGATATATGCAGAAAAATGAACTAGACCACCTTCTTATACCACACACAGGAAAATATTTAAAATGAATCAAAGACTTAAATGTTAGACCCCAAACCATAAAAATCCTGGAAGAAAACATAAGCAGCAAAATCTTGGACATTGCTTGTAGCTTTTTTTTTTTTTTTGGATATATCTCCCCAGAAAAAAGAAACAAAAGAAAAAATAAATAAATGAGGCTACAACCTGAAAGGTTTTGTACAGCAAAGGAAATCACCAACAAAATAAAAAGACAACCCACAGAATGGAATTGTTTCTTAAATTTTCTTTCTGGATTCTTAGGGTATGATCCTAACAGTGGTATTGCTGGGTCAAAAGGCAGTTCTATTTTTAGTTTTCTGAGGAAATCCCATGCTGTTTTCCACAGTGGCTGCACCAGTGTGCATTCCCACCAACACTAGTGAACCCTAGTGCACTAGGGTTCCCTTTTCTCCACAACCTCTCCAGCACTTTCTCCTTAATTTATGATAGTCACTCTGATCAGTGTGAAGATTGCCCAATTTGTTGACATATAGTTGTTCATATCAGTTGTTATTTCTCCTCTTTCATTTCTGATTTTATTTATTTGGGTCTTCTATCTTTTTTTCTTTTAAAAAATAGACTATATTTTTAAAGCAGTTTTAGGTTTATAGCAACATTGAATGAAAAGTACAGAGTTTTCATGCACTCCTCTTCTCGAGTCATACATAGCCTCTTCCACTATCAACATCCAGAACAAGAGTGATACATCTATTACAATCAATGAACTTATATTGATACATCATTATCACTCAAAGTGTATAGTTTACATTAGAGTTCACTCTCTGTGTTGTACATTTTGACACATGTATAATGCCATGTATTCATCTATTACAGTATCATACAGAACAGCTTCACTGCCCTAAAAATCTTCTGTGCTCCTCCTATCCATCCCTCCAGAGCCGCAAGCCCCTCCTTAGTTTTGCTTTTTTCAGAATGTCATGTAGTTGGAATCACACAGTAGGTAGCCTTCTCACATGAGCTTCTTTCACTTAGTAATATGAAGTTAAACTTCATCTATGTCTTTTAACAACTTGGTAGTTCATGTCTTATTAATATTAAATGATATTCCATTGTCTGCATGCACCACAGTCTATTTATCCATCCACCTGTTGAAAGACATCTTGTTTAATTCCAAGTTTTGGCAATTATAAATAGAGTTTTTATAAACACCTGTGTGCAGGCTTTTCTGTGGATAAAATTTTTCAACTCACTTGAGTAAATATCAAACAGCATGATTGCTGGATAATATGGTAAAATATGTTTAGTTTTGTAAGAAACTGCCTGTCTTCTAAAGTGGCTGTAGCATTTTTTTTCTTTTCTTTTTTATTTATTTTATTTTACTGTTGTTCAAGTACAGTTGTCTGCACTTTCACCCCACCACGCAAGCCATACTGACCTCCCTATCCTGATTCCAACCCTCCTTGGTTTTGTCCATGTGTCTTTTACACTTGTTCCAGAAAACTCTTCTCAATTTCTCCTTATTATCCCAAACCACTTCCCCTCTGGTTTCTGTCAGATTGTTTCTAATTCCAATGACTCTGGTTATATTTTGATTGCTTGTTTGTTTTGTTGATTATGTTCCTCTTAAAGGTGTGATCATATGGTATTTGTCTTTCACCGCCTGGCTTATTTCATTTAGCATAATGCTCTCCAGTTCCATCCATGCTGTCACAAAGGGTAGAAGCTCCTTCCTTCTACTGCATAGTATTCCATCATGCAAATGTACCATGTTTTTTTTGATCCATTCATTTACTGATGGACACTTAGGTTGCTTCCAAGGTTGGTTTCACCACTTGGCTATTGTAAATTGTGCTGCTATGAGCATTGGGGTGCATAGGTTCTTTTGGATTGGTGTTTCAGGGTTCTTAGAGTATAGTCCCAGCAGTCAAACTGCTGGGTCAAAAGGCAGTTCCATTATTAGTTCCCTGAGGAAATTCCATACCTTTTTCCATAGTGTCTGCACCAGTCAGCATTCCCACCAACAGTGCACTAGGGTTCCCCTTTCTCTACAGCCTCTCCAACACTTGTTTGTTGATTTGTTTCTGATGGCTATCCTCACTGGTGTGAAGTGGTATCTCATTGTGGTTTTAATTTGCATCTCTCTGATGGGTAGCGATGCTGAGCATCTTTTTATATGTCTCTGGGCCCTCTGTATGTCCTCCTTGGGGAAATGTCTGTTCGAGTTCTTTAACCATTTTTGAATTGGGTTGTTTGCCTTCCTGGAGTGGAGTCATGTTAGTTCTTTATATATTTTAGAGATCAACCTTGTCTGAGGTATCATTGGCAAATATGTTTTCCCACACGGTTGGTTCTCTTTTCATTTTAATGCTGCTTTCTTTGGCCATGCAGAGCTTTTTATTTTGATGAGATCCCATTTGTTTATTCTTTTCCTTTACATCCCTTGCTTTAAAGGATATTTTAGTGAAGACATTACTGTGTGGAATGTCTGAGGTTTTCCTGCCTATGTCTTCCACTAGGAGTTATGTGGTGTCATGACATATTTAAGTCATTTATCCACCTTGAATTTATTTTTGTGTGTGTGTGTGTATTTATTAAGTTGGTAATTGAGTTTCATTTTTTGCATGTAGCTGTCCAGATCTCCCAACACTACTTGTTGAAGACGCTATTTTAACTCCATTTTATGCTTCTCCCCCTTTGACAAATATTAATTGACCGTAGGGACTTGGGTTTATTTCTTGGCTCTCTGTTCTGTTCCATTGGTCTTTGTGTCTGTTCTTATGGAAATACCAGGTTGTTTTGATTACAGTGGCCTGGTAATACAGTTTGACATCAAGTATTGTGATCCCTCCTACTTTGTTCTTCTTTCTCAAAATTATAGCAGGTATTTAGGGTTGTTTATGGTTCCATATAAATTTTTGAAATGTTTATTCTATATCTGTGAAATACATTATTGGTACTTTAATAGGGATTACATTGAATCTATAAATTGCTTTGGGTAGTATGGACATTTTGATGATGTTAATTCTTTTGATTCACAAACATGGTATATGTTTCCATTTGTTTGTGTCTCCCTTAATTTCTCTCTTCACTGTTGCATAGTTTTCTGAGTATAGGTCTTTTAACTCCTTGATTAAGTTTATGCCTAGGTACTTTATTTTTCTTGTTGCTATATCAAATGTGATGTTTTCCCTGATTTTTCTTTCTGATATTTCATTGTTGATGTACAAAAATGCTTTTGATTTCTGAGTATTGACTTTGCATCTGGCTGTTTTGCCAAATTCATTTATTAGGTCAAGTAGTGTTTTGGTGGAGTCTATAGGATTTTCTATATACACTATCACATCATTTGAAAACAATGACAGTTTTGCTTCCTCCTTTCCAATTTGGATGCCTTTTATTTCTTTTTCTTGTCTGATTGCTGTGGCTAGGACTTCTCATATATTTTTGAATAAGAATGGTGAAAGCAGATTTTTGTCTTGTTTCTGATCTTAGTGGGAAAGTTTTTAGTTTTTGCCCATTGAGTATAATGTTGGCTTAGGTCTCTCATATATGGCCTTTATTATGTGAGGAATGCTTCCTCTATTCCCAATTTGCTGAGTGTTTTTATCATAAATGGATGCTGTACCTTATCAAATGCTTTTCCACATCTATTGATATGATCATGTGATTTTTGTCTTTGCTTTTGTTTATGTGATGTATTATGTTTGATTTGTGAATATTGTACCATCAATTCTAGGGCTTCTTAAGAAGGGCTTTGATGCAGGTCAAGCTCAGCTACCACCTGTGACCAGCCCACAGCTACCAAATAGGAACTACAATGTGATCAGTTGACAGTCACTTGTGCTGGAGCTGGAGGCAAGTGGGAGAGGCCATGTTGTGAAACAAGGGCTACTTTCACCAGTACCAGTCCTGAGGCAGCTCAACCAAAGGCATGGGGCACTCTAAGGCTATAGCCACCTGTCAGCAGCCTGTAATGTTCAGTTGCTGAGAGAGCCTCATGCAGTGTGTGAGTTGGATGAGGTGGGATGAGAGTCACCAGAGTGAGGCACCACTCTTGTCTTTTTATAAGGACTACTACTGGTCCATTCCCACGCAAACCGTTCACACTGCAACCTATATTAATGGTACCCACTGAAGGTCTCCAGGGTGATGCACTGTAGCAGCTTTGCCCTAGCACTTTTTCTCCCCAAAGCAGTAGAAAGGATCTTCTTAAAATATAAATCCTATCAGGTCTTTTCCCTGCTTAAAGCCCTAAATGCCTTCTGGTTCCTACCTATGACCTCATGTCCCCTCCAGGACCATTCTCTCTCTAGACTGCCCTGCTTTAGTTTCTTGGACACTTTCCTACACTGGGCCTTCATTCAGTTTGCTCCCTCTGTCCAGAATGTACGTTCTCCACTTGTCACTTGATTCACATTTTCTCATCCTTCAGGTCTCAGGTCCAGTAACCTCTTCAGAATTGCTGTCTTTGGCCACCACCCCTTCCCCAATTATTCTTTATTGCAACCCCATGGTCATCTTTATACTCACATCATAGTCTACAGAGTCATGGGGAGCTCCCTAAGAAAGTTACCCTTAACTTGAAACTAAAAGTGATAGTGGGAAGTAACCTCCAAACCACTTTAATTTCTGAGTAACCCAAAGCTGCTTAATTGGCTTCAAAGGAGAGGAAAAAATCCTATAGATTCAATGAGATATCTGCTCCTTTTGAGATGAAGAAAGTCTACAACAGTGCAGGAGTTTTTCTCCTCCATGTGTGAAGCCTAAAAAGGGACATTTCACTATACCTGAGAAGTTAGAGAAAGAATTTGTACCTTCCAAAGGTCAGGTGTGTAGTTCAACAATGCATCTAAGCTTACCTGAAGCTTCAGCCTCCACACTCAAAAACTGGGAGGTCTTGGTCCTGAAGACTATGCTCTAATTCAAGGAACATCACAAAGGATCATGAAGAATGGCCAGCCCACCACAGTAATAAAAGTGGCGGGTACTTTACAATATCCCTATCTTATAACTTAGGAGAACCTAAGCTTTTTGTACTCTCTTATAAGCTTAATAAACTTACATTGCTCATGTATATAATTTGCATATAGATTTTATATGCACTGGGTTTTTTTCAAATAAAATGCCAAGAATTATGTTTCCTAGCCATTTTTCTTGTTACACAGTTTGAATGTTTTTTTCCCATTTATTTATAAAATAAAAACACAAAGAATAACAAAACTGGAAAATGTGAAGTAGTCCAATATGAGACAGAGGGGTTATGTTGCCTGTCATGGGAATCATTCAGAACATGGAATCATTATTGGTCACGATCACCCTTAAAAATATATATTTTAAGTAAATTTCAAAAATGGAGAACTTATGGTTCAACATGGCAACCAGAGTACCCCTAATCCTCCCAGATTCCATTCCTTCCAAACAGCTTGGGAGAAAGGATTACCAAAGAAATACATTCTGTAATGTTTTAACTGAGAGAGTGGGAAAATTAAAGACAGTAAGGAACATTATTTGTCTGGCGACAAGTAAAAGAGCAACTAGAAACTGTAAGCTTAAAAAATTACTAGAAAGTCATGGTCTAAACATGAAAGTAGTTAAATGTGACATGATTATAATCAACAGATGTAAGAATATAAAAATCTTTTACCTAGTACTTTTGACATTCTTATTTGAATGACCCAAGGGCTGTGACTTTAAGCCTATAGAAAAGAAAACGTTACCCTATCTCAATCCTTGGTCCGGGCACTAATAATAATTACATTATTGTAATAGCAAGAATGCTGGTATGTATTCAATTTTTAGTAGCAACCTATTGTGCTGGGAACTGCCCTGCCTGGTTTCAGAAGCTGTAAGCCCCCCATGCCTAAGGCTGAGTGAGTGACCTTTGAACCATAAGCCACTAAAGAGATGAAGCTTATCTCCCTGGCAGGAGTGCAGCTTCTGCTCCTTTTACTTCACCCTGCCTGGCTCCCAATGCTTGATTGGTTAGCCAATGACAGGTAAGATTCGTCAAGGGAGGAACAACCTAAGACAGGCATGATCATGGGGAGGCCCCAGGGAAGGACTTGAGGGCTATAGCCAAAGAGGGCAATGGGTCCTTGCCCTTTGGCTTTGGCATAGCCTGAGTCCTCACTCTGTCTGTGAGAAGTCTCCTAATCTCTTGGCTGCCTTACTTCCACTGCCTGACTTAAGCCTGAAACAATGATAGAGAGCAGTGCAGCCCTGTGCTGGAAAGGGCGGGTTCACCAGGGTGATCAGGCCTAAGAAAGAAAACATAAAATCCTGTGAAACCTGCTTTGCTAAGAATGCTCTCAATTAAGTGATAAAGGTCTGAGCAGGAAATGAGTTTGCTTCCCAAAGTTTTGTAGTCCTTTAGATAACAGACCCTGACTCAGAATAAGCCCTAGTAGTTCTTTGTATGCTATCTATTGTTTGATCCTTACTGTCTGACAATGATTAATGAGCTTTACTTGTATTCATGTGCAAAATGAAACCAATAAAAGCCCATTGAGGAAAAGGCTCTTTCCCCTTCTCCTTTGGGAGATCAACCACCTTTCCTCCCCAAGCAGATCATGTCTTGGTAGACTTACTCTCATCAGTGAATAACAGAATGTATCTGTTAACCATCATGGCAAAGTGAAAATACAAGGGTGGGGGACAGAAAAAAGGATGTAAAGGGGCAAGATGAGGCAGAAAGAAAAAAGAAAGGATACATTAATGTTCTTATCTTACAAAGAATGTAGGAAAATAACATTGATAAAATAAAAAATGGTAGATTAAGAATAGCTTTTAAACTATATTACATGAACTTACAAAGGTAAATTTTAAAGAACTAAAAACAAATGTACTAACTACTAGAAGGGAAGGACAGAGGGACTATGTTCATGTACCAAACTAAAGCCTTATATTTTATAGGAAAGAAGAAATAAAAAATTGCCTGCCATAGATAAACAAAAAGAAATAGAGATGAAATATATAATCTAGAATTTTTGGTGTCAACAAACAGAAATAGTCCAAAGGAAGTTGTCTCTGGAGAAAAGACTGCAGGTGAGGTGAAAGTCTATTGCTTTTGTCAATAAATGCTTCTGTGTTATATGACTTGTTATCATGTATATCTTTGATTAATTTTTTAATTTTAATAGGTAGAATTCTGGAAATAGTTTCTCTGAATTAATGACAATACCTTTTTATGGTGTTTAAAAAAATAGACCTGCTTTAACAGTGCTGTAGGGAGCAATGGTACCCCCCACAATTCACTTGTGCAAACATTTATTGAGTAAATGGATTCTCTGTGACAGGACCTCTGCTAAGCCAAGAGAAGGATAAAAAGATAAATCAGATATAGTTCCTTCTTACAGGAGCTTATAGGAAAGGAAGATTAAAAACATGAACACACTAGATAAGGCAAAATATACTAAAGGCATATAGTTCTATAGGAGACCATTCTGTGTGGCATGGGCCCAGCTCATACTCAGAAATGCACAGGACCTACACCCATGGATAGGCCCTCCTGTGGGGAATCAGGCTTGCATTATACCTAGACAGCTATGAGACTTGCTTTTGCTAAAACTCCCTCACCCTGAATTGAGGCAGCAAACATTTACTGCAAAGTAACTTCCTAAAATGCGTGCTAAAACTCCCCAGTATAGAGTGTAACCAGTTCAACCACTTTTTCCTTTGCATTTGCAAATATCCTTCTTCTGTGATGTGATTAGTGGCATCATCTCCTTTGTTTTCTGTAAAAGGAAACCACAAAGTGAACCCATGCATAGTAAATGAGGACCATCATGTAATGTGCCCAGAAAAGAAATAAAGGTCTGTCATGGTGGAGGCTGAGGCTTTTGCTCCCCTTGAGAGAAAAGCCATGCTGTCCCTTTTCCTCCACAGGAGTCAGTAGTCCGTGTGAATTTGTCTCATGTCTCATCCACAATATGGCAGACCCCACTAGCCAGGGTCCGCATCATAGTTCCACCAAAACACAGTGGGGGTAGAAGGAAGGGCTGATGATGAGATTTAATATGAGGCAATGGGGAGCACAGCTGATGCTATTAGTGCCTCACACATACACACTTAGCTCTCTCTATCTCAGTATATACTGATAGCACCCCATTGAGAAAACTATAACTCTTCATTCACACAGGGTGAAGAGTACCTCAACAGAAATGCTATAATCTTGAGTGACCCTGGATCAAGGCATCTCATGACCACTAACTAGCAGAATAATAGAGAAATTTCCTATGAACACAAAATTATGGTGTTTAAATAAAGTATCTCCTGAGTTGATACCTTGAACAATGGGTAAAACTGCAGCAAGCAATGAGCAAGCAGAAGGATACTGCAAACAGAAAGCATGGAGAGAGCAGACATGAAAGGCAAACAAGGTTTTGTTTCTCTATGGAATTTTCCAGGATCTCTGAATTTCTCTCTTGAAGAATTCATCTATCACCATTATAATTACTCAGTTCATGTCTATTTTTCTCACTTGGGTAAGTTCATGAAACTAAGAATTAATGTATTTATTAACTGCGTCCCTCATAAACTCAACATCTAAAAGATGTTCAAATAGTTGATAAAATGAAAAATCTCAACATGAGCAGAAGGGAGAGGAGAAACATGATGGTAGCTCAGTTTACAAACTTACTTTTCTCCCTGAATAGCTATCTCCCTATCTATAGAAGCAACTGGTATCTTATAAGAGGTCAATGCCCCTGTGAACTTTTACCTTCAGTAATTTCTCCTTGCATCAACCCCCGCCCCCTTCTCTAATGTTTTCATTTACACTGGATCTATTTCTTGCTTTCTACCCCACTCCTTACATTCCATGCACCAGACTGTCCTTGGCTCCTGGGCTCACCTGTAATCTGGACCCAGATTTGTCTCTTTGATCAACAAAACATTAATTGAGTGCTTATTGTGTACCAGGCACTACGATATAATTAAGAATTATATGTATATAATATCTGACCTCTCTGAACTTACATTATCCTACAGTAAGCAGATAATTGTTCTCAAGAAGTATTATAGATTATGCTTGAGTGATAGGAAGGAAATGAAACAAAGATGTTAGGAGGTAGAATAATAGGTGACCTAAATTAGTCCAGTATTGGAGGAGAAGCAAGGGAGTTAGAAAGAACTTTCCTGAGGAAGTGACATGTAAGCTGGGTTCTTGTAGGAGAACATTCTGCATGGTGTAGGCCCAGTTCCCACTCGGAGATACACAGGACCCACACCCACAGATAGGTTCTCCCACGGGTAATCAGGCCTGCAATGTGCCTAGGCCACTTTGAGTCTTGCTCTTACTAAAAAACTCCCTCACCCTGAACTGAGGACATTTACTGCAAAGTAACTTCCTAAAATCCATGCTAAACCTTCCAAGGATGAGTGTAACTGGTTCAACCACTTTTGCCTTTTCATTTGCAAACATCTCTCTTCTGTGATGTGATTAGCAGCATTGGCTCCTTTGTTTTCTGTAAAAGGTAACCACCTAAAGCGAACCTGTGCATAGTAAATGAGAACCATCATGTAATGTGCAGAGAAAAGAAATAAAGACCTGTCACAGCAAGGGCCAAGGTTTTTGCTCTCCTTGAGAGATTAGCCAGGCTGTCACTTTTCCTCCACCGGACTTCGTAGTCCATGTGAATGTCTCATTCCATCCATAATGACTCGGACACTGGGGGCCGGTGTCTGCACCAGGTTCTGAAAATAAAAAATAGGAGTTAGTCAGGTAAATAGGGAAATATTGGCAAGATAAGGCTGGAGAAGTTAGACCAAATTATTAAATCATTCAGAGCCTTACAGACTATATTAAGTTTTGCTGTAGTAATAAAGGTCAATGGCCTACAGCAGTATTCTATTTCACACTCATGTTATATGTCTAACATGGGTCTTGTCTCCACATTGTCTTAATGCCTGATGAATCAGCCTTTAACTGGGTCAATGCCCGTCTTCTAAAGGATGGAAAAGAGAGAAATGAGGAGCCATATATCTCAACACTTCTGCTTAGAAATGACATACATTGCTCTGGCCCAAATTCCATTAGCTTTTGTATTCAACTAAATAGGAATATATAAACCTCCTGCATGGGGGATAGGAGAGAGGTTTTTTGCAAGTCACATGACTAACCCCGATATCAAAGAGGCAGAGACATTAGAATTTTCAATGCACAATTTCCCACATAAATTTGTCCTAACAGTAATGGAAAGCAATTTGAGTCTTTAGAAGTGATAAAACTCACAATCTTTAAAAAAACGTTATTGTTGTTCAAGTACAGATATCTCCATTCCCCTCAACCCATCTTTCTATCCCACCCTCAATCCGACCCGCCTTTGCTTTTGTCTATGTGTCCATTACACATGTTCCTTGATGACCCTTCCCATTTTTCCCCGTTATCCCCGTCCATTCTCCCCTCTGATTACTGTCAGTTTGTTATTTATTTCAATGTCTCTGGTGTTGGGGGCTGCTCTGCCTGGTCTCAGAAAGCTGTGACCCCCTGTGACTTAGGCTGAGTGAGAGACCTCCGGACCAGGAGCCACTAAGGAGACAAAACCTTATTCCCCTGGCATGAACGCTACCTGTTCTGTACTTGGCCTTTAATGCCTGATCAGTTAACCAATGACAGGTAAGACTCCTCAAGGAAGTGGAAACCTAAGCCAGGTTCTGATCACATAAAGGCCTCTGGGATGAGACTCATGAGGCTGTGGAAATGAAGGGGCTCTGGAAAGGTAGAGGTGATCTACATCAACCCCTGCCCCCTCTTAGCCCGAGTCTTTGTACTTAGATGTGAGAAATCCAAGTCTCCTGGCTGCCTCCGTCTCCTGCCCTTCTCAGGGCTAAGCAAATAGCCAAAGGGGCAGCTCAGACCTGAGACGGTGGACCCCCAAGGTAACCAGGCCTGGGACATAGAATATGCAAGATCCTGTGAGATCTGTTTGCTGGAGGATGTTATTAACTTAGAATTTGAAGGCACAGATAGGAAACCAAAACTGGCCCTTTAAGCCATGTAGTCCTTTCATATGATAAAACTCCAGTCTCTGCCTGGAATCACAGCAGGGATTCTGTTAGCTTCTTTGTAAGTTACCTGTCCCCTTTGATCCTTTCTGCCAGACTGTGAATCCACAAACTGAGTCTACTTTCAATAAAAACCCACTGGGAAAAAGGAACACCACACCCCCCACTAGAGGGGGTAGCCATGGTCTCTATTATCCCCATAGAATTATGATAGATTCTGTGTATTACGCATGTTTAATGAACATCTGCACCTGAGATGAATACCGCAGGATGGCCAGGGCGGTAATTCTTTCACACTCTGGTTATAAATTGTTTGCTTGTTTTGTTGATTAGGTTCTAGTTAAAGGTGAGATCATATGGTATTTGTCTTTTACTGCCTAGCTTATGTCACTGAGCATAGTGCTCTCCAGATCCATCCATGCTGTCGCCAAGGATAGAGGGTCCTTCTTTCTTTCTGCTGCATGATATTACATTGTGTAAATATACCACAGTTTTTGATCTACTCATTTACTGATTTACTCATTTAGGTTAATTCTAACACTTATCTATTGTAAATTATGCTGCTATAAACTTTGGGGGGCATAGGTTAATTAGAACTGGTATTTCTTCCTCCTTTCCAAGTTGGAAGAAAGGAGGAAGAGAAACTATCATTGTTTGAAGGTAGCATGACAGTATAATTGAAAATCCTATAGATTCCACAAAAAAATTACTCAACCTAATAAATGAATTTGGCAAAACAGCAGGATACAAAGTCAACACTCAGCAATCAAAGGTATTTTGGTACACCAATGATGAAACATCAGAAACAGAAATCAGGAAATGAATCCTATTTGATATAGCAGCAAGAAAAATAATATACCTAGGAATAAACCTAACCAAGGAGGTAAAAGACCCATACTAAAAAAACTACACAATGATAAAGAAAGAAATTAAGGAAGACACAAAAAAATGGAGGCATATACCATATTCATGGATTAGAATAATTAACATCATCAAAATGACCATACTACCCAAAGCAATTTATAGATTCAACACAATCTCTATTAAAATACTGATGACATATTTCACAGATATAGAAAAACATTTAAAAAATTTATGGAACCATAAACAACCCTGAATAGCTGCAGGAATTTTGAAAAAGAAAAACAAAGTAGGAGGCATCACAATATCTGATATCAAACTATGTTACAAGGCCACTGTAATCAAAACAGCCTGGTACTGACATAAGAACAGACACATAGATCAATGGAACAGATTAGACTTTATAAGAGAAGATGACAGTGAGGCAAGTGGAAGCAGAGTCCACTTACCCCTGCAAGCGGGTGAAACACCTAGCTGATATTATAAGGAACAAGGCAAATGGCCAATGATATTCCAGAATGTATGAAGATTGGAGACCAAAAATTATGGAGGACATTGAAAATTCAGATGAGAACCTGCAAGGTGGGAGCAGTGAACACCAGTAAACCTACTGGAAGAGGAAACACACCAACAAAGGAACCACCAACAGATAACAATGGAAGAAGGTGAAGGAGGGAGTGGAAGCCACACTAACCTCAATCCAGGACCAATCTGGAAATACAACTGAAAGATGGAGAAATTACCCACAACAAACAACTGAGCAAGAGTTAGAGAGAAGCCTCAAAACCTTATACACACAGAAAAATCAGCTTGAACACAACCTGTCCACACTTGCACAACACAATACAAGATATGGTAGATAGAATGATCCACAGTTAACCAGCTGGAGGGAAGAATCCACAAAAGAAAGACCCAACAACAACCAAAACCCAAAGATATACACAGAGCTAAGATAAGCAACAGCCCAAGACCAGCAAGCTCAGGAGATTAAGGAGACTACACTACAGAATCTCACAGGTCTCCTACGATAGAAGTTCACACTATCATCCTAGAGAGTCAGGACAAATTGAAGAAGCAGAGGCTAAAAAGAAGAGTCTCACAAACAAGGGAAAGATAAAGAAACAATCCCCAAATGAAAGGAAAGGAGGAAGCCTCAGAAAGAATGCTAAATAAAACAGAGGCAAGTAAACTACCAGATATTGAGTTCAAAGCAGTGGTTATCAGGAAGCTCAATGAGCTCATAGAGAATTACCAGAAACTATGGGGAAACTACAATAAACTCACTGCAAAATACATCAACATGAAAAAAAGAAATAGAAACTATCAACAAGGGTCAAGAGGGACTGAAGATACAATTTCAGAACTGAAGAACAGTAGATGGAATCAAAATCAGGATCAATGAAGTAGAGGATGAGATCAGTGAGCTGGAGGACAAGGTAGAAAAAAACACCCAGAAAGAGCAAGAAAAGGAAAAGAGGCTCAGGAAGAATGAAGAGGGATTAAGGGAAATGCAGGACAACATGAAGTGTAATAAAATCTGTATAATAGGGATACCAGAACGAGAAGAAGAAAAACAAAGGACACAAAATCTGTTTCAAAAAGTAATGATGGAAAACTCCCCTAATTTGATGAAAGAAAAACTCACAAAATACAGGAAACACAGAGTCCCAATCAAGAGGAACCCAGAGGCCCACTTCAAGACACATCATAATTAAAATGGCAAAATTCCAAGACAAAGAGAGAATCTTAAAGGCAACAAGGGAGAAACAGGAAGTAACATACAAGGGAGCCCAAATAAGGCTAGCAGCTGACTTCTCAATGGAATCGCTCCAAGCCAGAAGAGAATGGCAAGAAATATTCCAAGTAATGAAAATCAGAGGCCTAAAACCAAGGGTACTTTACCCAACAAGGCTGTAATCAATACAGAAGGCCAAATAAGGAGCCTCCCAGACAAAAGAAGTCTAAAAGAACACACCTCCACCAAACCAGCTATGCAAGAGATGTTAAAGGGACTGATTTAAGGAAAGGAAGGAAAAGAGAGAGACAGAAAGGAATACAGATATGAAAAAATGGCAATGAATGAGTAGTACCTATCGATAATAACCTTAAACATAAATGGATTAAATGCTCCAATCAAAAGACATAGAATAGCTGAATGAATAAAAAAGCATGACCCACACATATGCTGCCTACAAGAGACCCACCTCAGAACAAAAAACATACGCAGACTGAAAGTGAAGGCCTGCAAAAAACATATCCAAGCAAATGGACAGGAAAAAGAAGCCAGCGTAGCAATACTCATATCAGACAAAATAGACTTCAAAAAAAGGACCATGAAGAGAGACCCAGAAGGTCACTTCATAATGCTCAAGGGAAGAATCCACCAAGAAGACATAAACATTGTAAATATATATGTACCAACCACAGGAGCACCCAAATACATAAAGAAAATCTTGGAAGACTTCAAGAAACATATTGACAGCAACACAATTATACTAGGCAGCTTTAACACCCCAACATCAAAAATGGACAGATCTTTCAAACAAAATATCAACAAAGACATTGTGGCATTGAACAAAGTCCTAGATCAAATGAACTTAACTGATATGTATAGAGCCTTTCTTCCCAGAGAAGCTAAATAAACATTCTTTTCAAGTGCACATGGAACATTCTGAAAGACAGACCACATGATAGGACACAAAACAAGCCTCAACAAATACAAGAACATTGAAATCATACCAAGCATTTTCGCGAACCACAAGGGACTGAAAGTAGAAACCACCCTCAAGGAAAAAACCTCAAAACACTCAAAATGATGGAGAATAAATAGCATGCTATTAAACAATGAATGGGTCAAGAATGAAATTAGGGAAGAAATAAAAAAGTTTCTGGAAACAAATGAAAATCAACTCACAACAACCCAAAACACATGGGACACAGCAAAGGCAGTCCTGAGAGGGAAGTTCATAGCAATACAGGCCTACCTTAAAAAGATAGAAACATTTCAAACAAACAAATTAACCCTATGCCTACAAGAACTCGAGGGATAACAACAAAGACAGCCCAGAGCAAGTAGAAGGAAGGAAATAACCAAGATCAGAGCAGAATTAAACAACATACAGACTAAAAGCACAATTCTAAGTATCAATGAATCAAGGAGCTGTTTTTTCAACAGATTGACAAGCCTTTAAGCAGGCTCACTAAGAAAAAAAGAGAGAAGACCCAAATAAACACAATCAGAAATGAAAGAGGAGAGATTACAACTGGTACCACAGCAATACAAAGGACTGTGAGAAATTACTACCAAGAACTGTATGCCAAGAAATTTGAAAACCTAGGTGAAATGGAAGAATTTCTAGAAAATATAATCTTCCAAAACTCAATGAAGAAGAAGCAGAAAGCTTGAACAGACCAATAACATCTGACAAAATTGAAACAGTAATCAAAAAACTCCCAACACACAAAAGCCCTGGACCAGATGGTTTCACAGGAGAATTCTACAAAGCATTTAAGGAAGAGGTAACCCCTATCCTTCAAAGACTATTCAAAAAAATCCAGAATGAAGGAAGACTCCCAAACTCTTTTTATGAAGCCAGCATCATCCTAGTTCCGAAAACAGATAAAGACAAAACAAAGAATGAAAACATGAGGGCAATATCGCTGATCAACATAGATGCTAAAATCCTCAACAAAATATTGGCAAACCACCTCCAAGAATACATTAAAAAGATCATCCACCATGACCAAGTGGGATTCATCCCAGGGATGCAAGGATTGTACAATATTTGCAAATCAATAAATGTAATATATCACGTTAAAAAAGCAAAGACAAAAATCACATGATCATATCAATAGATGCAGAAAAAGTATTTCATAAAGTACAGCACTTTTTTATAATAAAAACACTCAGCAAAGTGGAAATAGAGGGAGCATTCCTCAACATAATAAAGGCCATTTATGAGAGATCTATAGCCAACATGGTATTCAATAAGCAAAAACTTAGAACTTTCCCACTAAGATCAGAAACAAGACAAAATTGTCAATTTTCCCCACTTCTATTCAACAAGGTATTGGAAGATTTAGCCACAGCAATCAGACAAGAAAAGAAAATAAAAGGCATCCGAATTGGAAAGGAGGAAACAAAACTGTCATTGTTTGCAGATGACATGATAGTGTACAATGAAAATCCTATAGACATCACAAAAAAAACTGCTCAACCTAAAGAATGAATTTGGCAAAACAGAGGGGTACAAAGTCAATCTGAACCCTGGTGCACTGTTGGTGTGATTTCTCATTCAGAAATCAAAGGCATTTTTGTATACCAACAATGAAATAATAGAAGCAGAAATCAGGAAAAGAATCCCATTTGATATAGCAACAAGAAAAATGAAACACCTAGGAATAAACCTAACCAAGGAGGTGAGACACCAGTACTCAGAAAATAACACAACACTGAAGAAAGAAATTAAGGAATACACAAACAAATGGAAACATATACCGTGTTCATGAATCAGAAGAATTAATACCATCAAAATGTCCATACTACCCAAAGCAATTTACAGATTCAATGCAATACCTATTAAAGTACCAATGGCATGTTTCACACACATAGAACAAACACTTCAAAAATTTATATGGAACCAAAAATGACCCCAAATAGCTGCTGCAATTTTGAGAAAAAAGAGCAAAGTAGGAGGGATCTCAATACCTGATACCAAACTGTATTACAAGGCTACTGTAATCAAAACAACCTGGTACTGGCATAAAAACAGGCACATGGACCAATGGAACAGAACAGAGAGCCTAGAAATAAACCCAAGTCTCTACAGTCAATTAATATTTGACAAAGGGGACAGCAACATCAAATGGAGTAAAAGTAGCCTCTTCAACAAATGGTGTTGGGAGAACTGGACAGCTACATACAAAAAAATGAAACTCAATAACCAACCCACACCATACACAAAAATAAATACAAGGTGGATAAAAAGATTTAAATATAAGTCATGACACCATTAAAGTCCTAGAGGAGAACATAGGGAGGAAAATGTCAGATATTTCACACAGCAATATTTTCACTGATATGTCCCCTAAAGCAAGGGATATAAAGTAAAGGATAAACAAATGGGATGTCATCAAAGTAAAAAGCTTCTGCATGGCTAAAGAAAACAGCATTAAAATGAAAAGAGAACCAACTGTGTGGGAAAACATGTTTGCCAATGATACCTCAGACAAGGGCTTAATCTCCAAAATATATAAAGAACTGACATGATTCCACTCCAGGAAGGCAAACAACCCAATTAAAAAATGGGTAAAATATTTGAACAGACACTTCTCCAAGGAGGACCTACAGAGGGACCAGAGAGACATGAAAAGATGTTCAGTATCACTAGCTACCAGAGAGATGCAGATTAAAATCACAATGAGGTACCACTTCACACCAGTCAGAATGGCCATCATAAACAAAGCAACAAACAAGTGTTAAAGAGGCTGTGGAGAAGAAGGAACCCCAGTGCACTGTTGATGTGATTGCAGACTGGTGCAACCACTGTGGAAAACAGTATGGAATTTCCTCAGGAAACTAAAAATGGAACTGCCTTTTGACCCAGCAATTCCACTGCTAGGATTATATCCTAATAACCATGAAACACCAGTCCAAAAGAACCTATGCACCACAATGTTCATAGCAGCACAATTTACTATAGCCAAGTGCTGGAAGCAACCTAGGTGCCCATCAGTAAATGAATGGATCAAAAAACTATGGTACATTTATACAATGGAATTCTATGCAGCAGAAAGAAAAAAGGAGCTCCTACCCTTTGTAACAGCATGGATGGAACTGGAAATCATTATGCTAAGCAAAATAAGCCAGGCAGTTAAAGGCAAACACCATATGATCTCAACTTTAATAGGAACCTAATCAGCAAAACAAACAAACAAGCAAAATATAGCCAAAGACACTGAAATTGAGAACAGGCTGACAGTGATCAGAGGGGATAGGGGAGGGAATTTCAGGGGAAAAGGGTGAAGAGTTTGCAGAAACAAGTATATAGCACACATAGACAATAATGGGGAGGGTGGAAATGGAAGGGAGGTGGAGAGTGCTGGGGGTAAGCTTGGTGGGGGAAAAAGGCAGAAAATTGTACTTCAACAACAATTAAAATAAAACAAATTTTAAAAATTTAACACATTAGAGAGCCCAGAAACCAACCCACATCTCTATGGTAAATTAAAAGTGGACAAAGGGGGCAGAAGCATAAAATTAAGTAAAAATAGTCTCTTCAACAAATGGTGTTGGGACATCTGGACAACTTCATGCAAAAAAAAATGAAACTCAATCAACAACTTACACCATACACAAAAATAAATTCAATGTAGATAAAAAACTTTAATATAAGTCGTGCACCATAGAAGTTTTAGAGGCAAACGTAGGCAGGAAAATCTGAGACATTCCACACAGCAATATCTTCACTGATATGTCCTCTAGAGCACAGGACATAAAGGATAGAATAATCAAATGGAACCTCATCAAAATAAAAAGCTTCTTCATGGCTAAAGAAAACAGCACTAAAATGAAAAGGGAACCAAGAGTCTGGGAAAAAAATATTTGCCCATGATACCTCCGACAAGGGTTTGATCTCCAAAATATATAAAGAACTCATATAATTCCACTCCAGGAAGACAAACAACCCAAATTTAAAAATGGACAAAAGAACTGAACAGACACTACTCCAAGGAGTACATACAGAGGGTCCAGAGACATAGGAAAAGATGCTCAGCATTGTTATCCATCAGAGAGATGCTAATGAAAACCACAATGGGATAGCACTTCACACCAGTCATAATGGCCATCATAAACAAATCAACAAACAAGTGCTGGTGAGGTTGTGGAGAAAATGGAACCCTAGTGCACTGCTGGTGGGAATGCAGACTGGTGTGGCCACTGTGGAAAACAGTATGGACTTTTTTCAGACAACTAAAAATGGAATTTCCTTTTGACCCAGCAATTCCACTGACAAAATTCATATTCTTTAAAAGATTGCTCTGGTACCCTGGCTTGTCTTCCTGAACCAAAGGGTTGCTGGTTCAATTCCCAGTCATGGCTTGTGCCTATGTTGTGGGCCAGATCCCCAGTAGGGGGCACATGAGTGGAAGCACATATGGATGTTTCTCTCCCTTTCTTTCTTCTTACCTTCCCCTATGTTTAAAAACAAATAAATAAAATCTTTAAAAATAAAAAGATTGCTCTGGCTACAGTATGGAGAATGCTTTTGAGAGTCAAAAGTGGGTGCTGGTAGGTTATCATGTGCTAAAGGTGAGAGAAAATAACTTTCATAGAGTGATAGCAGTGGAGATAGAAGGAAGTAGATAACATTTTCATAAGATAGAATTTACAAGACCTAGTAATTTGTTGTATATGGATCATAAGGAATAGAGAGGAATCAAAAATAATGCCCTGATTTGACTCTCTCTACCCTTACATCACAGTCATCCCTCATTCCTAGCTACCCTCTTTTTTTTACTAAATACTCTATTTTCCTCATCATTCCAAATCTTGCCACTATTCCAAGCGATTTCAATACCATTTGAGCAATCCATCCCTGACCACTGCTCCTCAAATCTTTTACCTTCTCAGCTCCATGCCTTCACCTCCACTTCTCCTTGGTCCTCCTCTCTCATGAACATAACCTAGACCATGCAGTCACTGAGCAAGGAATGTCACGGCTTTGGCATCTTACATAAGATTTCTTTCTGGCAACAGACGATAATCACCGTTTTAAAATGTTTTAATCTTTTGTACCAATGTCTAACTTTTTCACCTCTTTGGGAAAATACCAACCTTTGGTCAACCCAACCTTTGCCTCCCCTGCATCTTCGCTAGGCTATGGATGCTTCTGGAAGAAATCACATCATCATAAAGAACAAAATCTTTGCAAATAGTTGATCTGAAAACTAAAATAGGCTATTTATACTGCTCTGAATATCTTCTAGGTTTTATTTTTTCTGTTTGTTTCAAATAGTCCACTAGACTTTCTTATCTACCTCTCCTCTGCTCAACCTTAGGCTGAGACCTCACCTATTCAAGAGAAAGTGGAAATTCTGTTAACACCCACCACTTTCCAGAAGTCCTTCAAAAGAAAGCTGCCACTCAAAGTTCCTGAGTTCTGGTATGGCTGAGACTTAGATGCCATGAGTTTACCCACTGTGCAGCCAAGTCTGGCTCAGCCATGGGCTACCCCATAACCAAGAATTTGCAAGCTTGGGTAAAAATATGTCCAACCTGATGTTTTATTCTGTGTGTACATAAACACTAAAAATGAGATCTACCTTCTTACAAAATATTGAATGCACACTACAGTGTTGTTGACTACTATGCAGGACAGCAAATGTCTAGAACTAACTTGCTTTGCTTAAAAAAAAAAACTCTTGTGGTCTCAAAGAATGCAAGACACTCAACACCCAGTCACCTAACTTATCTGCAATTTACAGAAAATGCCATGTGTCTGGCCTGGGCACCTCCGGGCCTGGGCACAGGCTATACCTGGGAAGACTTCTCACTCTACTCCCACCTTCACCCTGCATTTACCTGGCTCTCTTATACATATCCTTTGGGTATCAACTCAGACCATCATTTCCTACAAATTTTCCCTAAAACACCCACATCTCTTTTTATCCCAGTTAAGTTATCTGTGTCTCAGTTGCCTTTACTATAGGATGGGGATATTAATAATAGTCTCTTTAGAGAATATCATTAAATTAAATGAGTTAATATTTATAAACACTTAGAACCTTTGACAAGCACATAGCAAGCACTATATTTATTAAAAAACTCACTCCTGCCACTTTATAACACTATATGGAAATGGTCTGTTTGTTTCCCTCTCTAGTCTAAGTGGTTCTCAAGTCTGGCTTTACAGTAAACTCACCTGAGGAACTTAAAAAATTCTAGTCCTTAAACAATATCCAAACCAATTAAATTGGTATCTCTAAGAATAGTGCTAGGTTAAGTACTTTCTTAAAATTTTTATTGCATTTTCTGTGACCTTGGTTAATAAAATTATATGGGTTTCAGGTATACAATTCTATAACACATCATCTGTGTTTTGTTTGCATCTTCACCATCCCAACTTAAGTCCCCTTCTGTCACCATTTATCCTTCCTTTACTCTCTGCTCCCTCCCCTCTATCTCCTTTCCCTCTGGTAATCACCATACTGTTGTCTGTGTCTGAGGGTTTTCTTTCTTAGCTTAATCCTTTCATCCTTCTCACCCAGCCTCCAACCTTCTCTCCTCTGGCAGTTGTCATCTGTTCTCTGTATCCATGAGAGTATGCTAAGTGAAATAAGCCAGTTAAAGAAAGGCAAATGCCATGATTTCACTTATATGTGGAATTTAATGAATGAAATAGGCCAAGTATTCTTTTTTATAATTTATTTAATCCTTACCTAAGGACAAGCTTATTTAATTTCAAGGGAGAAGAAGAAAGGGAAAGAGAGGGGGAAAGAAATATCAATGTAAGAGGTAGACAGTGATCAATTGCCTCTCCTACATGTCCTGACCAGGGACCAAATCAACAACCTTGGGCATGTGCCCTTACCAGGAATTGAACCCCTGATTTTGGTTTATGGGACCATGCTCCAACCAACTGAGTCATATTGGTCAGGCCAAAACAGCCCACTATCCTTAACACACACACACACACACACACACACACACACACACACACAGATTATTTCATTGTATAACTAGTTGAAAATCACAACTCTAATCTCACTGGTTCTAATCCCTAACTATACAATTAATTACCTGAAGAGTTTTTTAAACTTTCTGATGTCTGGAGTTCTGGCCAACATGGAGGCATAAATAGAAATGCTTCACTTCCTCACACAGCCAAAAGAAGGACAATGACCAATTTAAAAACAAATAAAAATAACCAGAAGGGCCATAAAATCAAACTGTATGGAACTCCAACAACCAAGGAGTTAAAGAAACATTTACCCAAACCAGTAAGAGGGGCAGAGATGGGAGACAGGCAGCCAAGCAGAGAGGAAGTGTGGCAAGGTGGTGGACCACGTGGATGAGGTGGTGCTGGCTGAACATGAACTAAAGACTCAAGGCTGGCAATAAAATACTTCAGGGGTTGCCACAGTGGGAGAAACTCCCAGTCTCATGGGAGAGTTCGTTGGAAAGTGGGGCTAAAATGAAGCAAATGGGCAGCAATGAACCCTCCTCCACAAACAGCACCATAACACAGCAAAGAAAGTTGTCCTCTCCTGGTAAACGACTAAGGCTCTGCCCTCTTACAACAACATAACAGGTGCACTGAGACAAACAAAATATGGCCCAAATGAAAGAATAGATTAAAATTCCAGAAAAAGAGCTAAGCAACAAGGAGATAGACAACCTACCTGATGCAGAGTTCAAAACACTGGTAATCAGGATGCTCACAGAATTGATTGAGCCCAGTTGCAAAATGAAGGAAGAAATTAAGGCTGCCCAAAGTGAAATAAAGCAAAATACACAGGGAACCAACACTGAATGGAAGGAAACCAGGACTCAGATCAATGATTTGAAACAAAAGGAAGAAATAAACATCCAACCAGAACACAATGAAAACACAAGAATGCAAAAGAATGAGGAGAGGCTTAGGAACCTATGGGACAACTTTAAGTGCTCTCACATCTAAATCATAGGGGCACCAGAAGGAGAAGAACAAGAGCAAGGAACTGAAAACTTATTTGAAGAAATAATGAAGGAAAACTTCCTCAATCTGGTGAAGGAAATAGACTTCCAGGAAGTCCAGGAAGCCCAGAGAGTCCCAAAGAAATTGGACCCAAGAAAGCACACACCAAGGCACATCATAATTAAGTTACCCAAGATTAAAGTTAAGGAGAGAATCTTAAAAACAGCAAAAGGAAAGGAGACAGTTAACTACAAAGATATTCCCATAAGACTATCAGCTGATTTCTCAAAAGAAACCTTACAGGCAACAGGGGGCGGGAAAGAAGTATTCAAAGTCATAAAAGGCAAGGACTTATACCCAAGATTATTCTATCCAGCAAAGCTATGACTTAGAATGGAAGGGCAGATAAAGTGCTTCCCAGATAAGGTCAAGTTAAAGGAGTTCATCATTACCAACCCCTTATTATATGAAATATTAAAGGTGTTACAGAACAGACCTGGGTGGGGGGTGCAGCAATGATATAATTTTACCAAATGAACCCACTTTTGTACACCAGGGGTCTCCTCCACTGTACTAGGTTTGCCTTGCCTGCTGCCAGGGAAAGACATCTCTCAGTACCAGAGATTGCTGAAAAGCAAAGGCATTCTTTATCTAAAGAGTTATACAAACTTAAGAGTAATGATTTAATGTCTTCATTGAGATTCCAAAGTCCTTTAGAATATGCACAAACACACAGTCTTTCCTTTCCCCTCTGCCCAGTCCAGGGTATTGTTTCTCAGAAAAAGAAATAGAAGTCCATGGTTCTTCTCTGTCTAAGCCACATGGTCCCAAAAAGATGCCACATGGCTGCCATGCCTGGGTTTAAATCCCAACACCAACCTTTCTCTAAGGCACCATTTCTGACTCCTCCCACAATTGGCCACAGCTGCCAGCATTCCCATATTTTTCAAACTTTACTGGGCTGCCATAGTAAGTCCAGGCATGTGTGGTCCTATGGTGTGGAGTTAATAATCTCCAAGCTCTTATGCAGTCTCTGTAACCAGGGGGAGTTGCCACCCAGTTACATCATGGGTTGAAGTCACTCCTATTCCCCTGGCTCAAAGCATTGCAACAGCTGTTTAACATATCTATGAAACCAATTAAAGGTTATGGATATGATAAACAACCATTCCAGAGGTCATCTGCAAAACTGTTGCTACTCAAAACAACTCTAAATGGCCCTGCTCCAAGTGATCCTTCCCCCAGCTCAGACTTGTGGGGGTGAGGACATCCTATATTTTTTTTCTAATATTTCCTGGACACCAAGTTCTGGATGCCATTACAAATCCCTATTTGCCCCTGCCTGGCTGCACCCTGTTACAAAGTGACTTATCTAAGAAATAGAAGAAGATTAAAAACTATGAACAGTAAAATGACAACAAACCCATAACTATCAACAGCTCAACCTAAAATTAAAAAAAAAAAAACACTAAGCAAACAACTAGAACAGGAACAGAAGCAGAGAAATGGAGATCACATGGATGGTTTTCAGCGGGCAGGGGAAGGGAAAGAATGGAGGGGTACAGGGAATAAGAAGCATAATTGGCAGGCATAAAATAAATGGGTAAGGTTAAGAATGGTATAGGAAACAGAGAAGCCAAAGAACTTATGTGTACAACCCATGGACATGAACTAAGGAGGGGGAATGCTGGAATGCAGGTGAAGGGGAGTGATGGCAGAAAAAATTGGGACAATTGTAGTAGCATAATCAATAAAATATACTTAAAAGAAAAAATAAACTGGTTCTATATTTAAAAAAATAACTTCCAGATGTCCATCCAGGTCCCACCCCAGAGCAAACTCAGAATTTCTGGAGATAGGGCCAGGTGTCAGCATTACAGTAGCCTCCCAAATCCACAGTTTTGCTTTCTGTGGTTTTAGTTATGCACTGTCAACCATGGTCTGAAAATATTACTTGGAAAATATCAGAAATAAACAGTGCATAAGTTTCAAATTGCATGCTATTCTGAGTAGCATGATGAAATCTTGCATTGTCTCACTCAGTCCTGCTGGGGACATGAATCATTCTTTCATCTAGTGTATCCGTGCCCCAGACTTAGTAGCCATCTCAGTTATCAGATGGACTGTGGCAGTATCAGAGTGCTTGTGTTCAAGTCACGCTTATAGTAGCCTAACGCTCTGTCACAAAGCCTACCTCATTCACTCCATCTGATGCAGCCATTGTGACAACTCATATCATTTCAAGAATCACGCTAAGTTCAGTACAATAAGATATTTTGGAAGACAGAGAGGGCACATTCATGTAACAGGGTTATCTGACCAGATTGCTGGAGAGACCCCAAATGAGTTAACCCCAATCTGGCACAAAGGCTGCACTCCTCTGGAAAGCAAAAGGGCTGGATTGAAGCCATAGGTGGCACCCCAGAGAAGGAAGAGGTTGCTGGAGAAGGGAGGCTGCCTGAGGCAACTATAAACAACCAGCTGTGCCAGCAAATGTTGCCCTGGCAACCAAGCAGCTCCTGACCCAGCTGGAGGGAGCTTGTACTGAGGATGCACATGGCTGAAAAGGTCAAAACACATGTGCATGGTGGTCAGGAAGCCACAGCAGGGCATGCAACACCCTGCCCCAGGCTGAGACCCAGTGCTTCTACACATGACTGGAGACCTTGCCCCTTTGTGGAACATGGCAGTCAGAAGAGGAGCAAAGACTAACATGGCCAACATTGGTCCACATTGGTTGAAAGTCTGGACACTTCCACCATGCAAAGAGTTTTGGGCACTGGCTTTAAAAACAGAACACACACAGAAGCTCAATTTGTTGGTATTTGACTTCACCTCACTCAGTTGGAGGAGAGCACAGGAGCACTCATGGGACCAGAAGATGCCAGGCTCACTCAGGGATTAGACCTCATACAGGCAGGAGCCAGCTTGCAGAGGCAGAGTCCTGCACTGGGATGTGTGCCTCACTGGGTGCCAGCCCTTGGGATGTTGCAACATCGTGCAGCACAGCACATGAGTCCTGGATTGCTTCCATCCTCCCTCTCTGAAAGCAGCACACAGAGGTGCAAGCTGAGGAAGGTTTCTCAGCCACAAGAATGCAGGCAACCTCAGGTGCCAGAGCCCCACAGAAAGAGCTTCCCCTGCATGACTGGAATGATCTGGCAGCACACGTCAGACTCTAGGAGGGAGAGAGAACTGTGTGAGGCAATGGCAACACAAAACCCACAAGTACACCAGAGTGAGAAAGAGCGTAAGGATGAGACACATTTTTATAGCTGTCTTGAGCTCCAAAAGGACAAATAAATAATAATGGGGAACTTCTGGGCATGGGTTTGGGTTTAGATTTCAGTCTTTCCAGGAACATGGGAATTTCTGTGTTTTGCAGAGGAGGTTGACTTGGAGCAGAAATGTTGTCAGGCCCCCAAAATTAGGTACCCTGTTAATAAAAACCTCTTTCCTTCCCCATAAATCTTCATGTTGCACTTGTACATGGAGGCAAGCAGTTGGACCCTGGGCTGCCCAGTTACACTCACACATTTATCACAGTATATAGTCATAATTATTTCATTATATTACTATTTACTGTTAACCTCTTATTGTGACTAATTTATAAATTAACCTCTATCATATGTATGTATATGTAGGAAAAATAGTACATATAGGGTCTGGTATTATCCACGGTTTCAGGGATTCATTGGACACCTTCGAAGGCATACCCCACAGATAAGGGATACAAATGTGTTATAAATCTTGCTCAGGACCTGGTAATAGTGGGGTATAAGAACTATATTCTAAACCAAGTGTTGACAAACTATGGCTCATGGGCCAAATCCAGCCCAATACCTGTTTTTGTAAAGAAAGTTTTATTGGTATTTGTCTTTCACTGCCTGGTTTATTTCACCTAGCATAATGCTTTCCAGTTCCATCCCTGCTGTCGCAAAGGGTAGGAGCTCCTTCTTTCTTTCTGCTGCATAGTATTCCATTGTGTAAATGTACCATTGTTTTTTGATCCATTCATTTACTGATGGGCACCGACATTGCTTCCAGCACTTGGTTATTGTAAATCGTGCTGCTATGAACATTGGGGTGCATAGGTTCTTTTGGATTGGTGTTCCAGAGTTCTTAGGATATCACCTTTAACAGGAACTGAATCAACAAAACAAATAAGTGAAATATAACCAAAGACACTGAAATAGAGAGCAGGCTAAGAGTGACCAGGGGGGACAGGGGAGGGAATTTCAGGGGAAAAGAGGAAAGGTTTGCAGGAACAAGTATAAAGGACACATGGACAAAAACAAGGTGGGAGGATGGAAATGGGAGGGCTAGGGGGGATAGCTGGGATAGGATTAAAAGGCAGAAAACTGTACTTGAACAACAATTAAAATAAAATAAAAATAAAACAAATAATTAAAGATAAAAAATTTAAAAAGAAGAAAGTTTTATTGGGACACAGCTGTACTCATTTAGTTATATATGTCCATGGTTGCTTCCATGCTACAGTAGCAGAGTCAAGCAGTTGTGAGAGAAACTGCATGGCCCAGAAACCCAGAAACAGTTGCATAAGACCCTTCTTTCAGCACTGCATTCATATCGCTGAGCTTGGCATGTGGCAAGCTCTTGAAAATTTATTTGTTCATCTTAGTTTGTCTGTCTGTCTGTCCGTCTGTCTCTCTCTCTCTCTCTCTTTTCCATAAACTAACTCTCAAGATTCTCTTTTTAGCTTTCTGGGTTAATAGAATCATTTTAGTAAAGTCAGGAGACGATGCCCTTGGTGGAATGTTTCACTAGCTTCAGGACACTTCATCAAAACAGGGCTTATTGTGCCTTTCCATTGCAAGTAGATGCAAGTGAAGATTGCTCTTTTTTTATGCAATAAGCAGTGGTCCTCTGGGAGATTTAACATTCTCAATCGAATTACCAGTAACAGAGTCAGATTATTTCCCTGGGGTGTTACCCATATCAGCTGGGAAGCAACTCACAAAAGCAAAGAATGGGGCATGGTCCCTGCTACCACCAACTGCCCACCCAACCTAAAAAAAATTATAATAAATTTTATCCTCAGTCTTTCTCTCATGCCATCTTCACTTTCTCAACAACAACAAAAAATGTTTCAGCTGTAAGTTACCTCAAAACAATGAGCTCTTCCTTTTTCAGCCTGTGGGTAAATACCAAGGTTACAGCTGCGAATTTCAAACAAGGTATTTTACCTGCTGCAGGTCTTTTCAAACCATGTCAGGAATGCAAGACAACAGTGAGTTTAGAAAAAGATACAGAGTAGAGCCTCTGGGTCCCTGGGAAAGAAACTAGTGAGAATCATAGGTTATATCTTCCAAGGTCCTGGGCTCTCCTTGGAGGGTGGGTCAGACAGCCTCTGTGATAGCATGGCTTGAGTTTATTTCTGTTGATTCCCTTCAGCCTTGGGGGAGAGCCCACACCTAGTTCTTGAAATACCCCCAGGTGCTTATTCAACAAATGATTCCCTCTGGCTTCTTAGGAATATTGGTTCTTAAGCAGTATCATTTGGTTTCTGCAAATTGGGCCTAATTTCTTCATCTCTTGCCTCTTTTGATAGCATCACTTGGAGGGGAAAATCCAGTGAGGTGTAGAATTGGGTGACATGCTAAAGTCCATCAAATGCAATCGCTCATCCCCAGACCTCATTGTTCGAGGATCACATAATTTTAGGGCCAATGTTCATTTTCTAAGGAGTAAATAAAAAACCAGTAAGGGGAAGTCACTTAAGTAACTGTTATTTCCAACAGCCTATTCATCTCTCCTTGAGTAGCTAGTACGTTTATTAAATCTAACATGACTAGGAAAGAACCCTCAGTTCTTCTCCATTTTCCTCAAGCTCCTTTCCCCCATGAAAATACACAGCTCCAACATTCACCTGTCCAGGTACTCAGGCCACAGCCTGAAGGTCATCCCTGATTCCTCTCTTCATCCAGTCCCCACATCTGGCCCATCAGTAAACCTGGTCACTTCTGCCTCCCAATTCCTTCCATTTTCCTCCATTTTCACTGTAACTCCCCTAAACCAAGCTACAATCTCCATTCACTGGGAATACTTATGCTAACACTACAGAAAAAATTGTTAAAACTCATTGTTCTCTCTGATTCTACTCTTCATCCCTTACAATGTATTTCCTGTTCAGCACTCATAGTTATCTTCTTAACTATAAATCCCAACAAACACTCCACTGCCCCCAATCACCTGATGAATTCTCCTTCACTTAGAATAAAATCCAATCTATTCTCCTTGGCCTACAAGGCCACCCTTGTGCTTGGAGATCAGGGTTTCTCAAACTTGGCACTGTGGATATTTGGGCTGGATAATTCTTTTGATGGGAACTTGTGAGATCGGAGCCACTGAGAAACCAAGAGAAAACAGTGAGATAGTAGCAAAGCAAGAGGTTTGTTGAAAGAGGGGTCTCACAGGAGTGAGAGAGGGGAAGAAGTTGAGCTGAGACCAGTTCCCACCTGGGTGAGAGGGGAAAAAAAAAAACACCTCACTATGGGGAAGTAGTCTTGTCTTTCTCTGATTGGGTGTCTCCAGTCCACACCATGGGGAAGTGTAGTCCCATTCCTCTCTGACTGGGTGTCTCTAAACTGCACCCTCCAGCCCCTGGAACCCACCTCCCAACCATCCACATGGGTGTTGCCCCACCCTGGTCTTCCTGCTCCAACATTCTGACTTGCTGGCCTGGGTGCCTCCACACAAGATCAGACCAGATTGTCATTCCTGCCTTTTTCTTTATCTAAAAAATAAAAGTAGGGGTGAGTGGAATGGGAACAATAAAGGTCTTCTGGCTGCTTCCTGCTGAGAGGTGATATAGACTTTATAAGCTCATGGCAAGGGGACTTCCACTTCTTGCACTGGATTATGGCATAGAGGATGGTACCCTCTTAATAGCAGAATGACCTTCACAGCTTCTGCCACAGTGGCTTTAACCATTCTCCTTATGAAATTGATTAACAGCTTAATTAAATAGGCTCCTACTAAGAGAAATAGTAATAAAATGAAGAAGGGGTAATTAGGGGCAACAACAGTGCCTTGAGTGACAGGGAGAGATAAGAAAGCAGAGTTGAGAGCCAGCTTCCACTAGTGTAGGCCCCTTACTTGGCTCTTTGTATCTTGTCAATATTTTTCATCAGTACCTCTAAATCTTCCTTGACTACCCATATTATTGATATAGAAGCAGCATGGCTCATTAAGTATATCACAGGTGCCTCCTACCTTGACTGTTAAGATATCTAAGCCCTGTTCTTCAGGACTATGTCAGGTAGGCTATTAAGTGACTCTGGCTGCCTATCTATCATGTTAACGGTGACATTCCAGTTTTGTTGGAAGGTAATGGATATATTTATGATGGATCTTTCTAGTAGTGGTATTCCTGCAAACCAAAAAATACCACAAGCAATGGAGTGGCCTCCAGGTCTTTCTAGGACTGGGTTATCATGTGCATGATAGTTTCAGTTAGGGTCTGATAGAGATCTCTTCAACCTAGTGTATGGTTTGGGCTGTGACTGGAGAGAAATACTTTTAAAAGAGCCAAGGTTGAGGATACTCTCAAAAGAGGCCATTTCCTGCTGAGTAGTATGTCTGCACTGGGGACAAGTTTTACTATAGTGCAGGTTCCAGATTAGTACCTAGAGAGGACTAGATATACTTTGGTTCCATACAAGAAATAAAATCCTGTCTCTCTTAGTATAAGGGCAGTTGTCTAATATCCTTTGTTTTGATTTTCTGAGATCAGGACTAATGGAGCTATACCGGGGAGCAGAAGGGATCCCCCTATTCTTCTTGGTACAGCTGCCATTGGACGGAGGAGCTGTTGAAAGATTATGTTGGTGTTGGCAAACTCTGTTGAGGATAAGTCTAGTAAAGAAGGTATATGCGGAGTTACCTTCTGTGGCATTTTTGGAGGGTTCATTTATTTGGGTGTATACTACACCTGTTCTGTCCCCTATTCCTTATGTGCTTTGGGTAAAAGTATGCACTTGTCCTTCAAAAATGGAGCTGTGATAGGTAGTGTTGAGACCTATCCCTGGTGGGTTTGTGGGGGGTGGGAAGATTGCCTTGTTGTGCCAAAAGACATGTGTTATTGTGTAGTTGTGTGTGGTTCAAAGAACCTAAGTGGATTGCCTTACTCCCTGTACTGAAGTTTTGGAAGCGGAAACCAGCTTTGTCATGTAGAGTGGGTGCCTGCCCTATGCTTTCCCCACTATTGGGGTCAGTTAGATTTTTCCCATAGTCAGAATACTTGGGGTTGGAGTGTTAATAACTCAGATATGGTTGCTGGGAAAGCAATGAGTTTAATGCCCACAGTGGAGGAGGTTTGGGGGCATATCCAGCAAATGCTTTTATGAGTAATGTTGACTATGTGTTGAATTATAGGGGTGATGGAATGTTTAAAGGACAGGGCAGGAATGATGAGAGGGAAAAGGAGTAGGAGATTGGTTTTCAAATTGAGATTAGTGTAGGAGGTTGACAAGAAGCAGGGTAGGGATGAAAGTATTAAACTGTGTTTCCTGGGGGTTAAAATCCTGTAAGTCCTCTTATTGCCAAAGGTCTCTGATAACTTCATGGAGCTCAGCAATGAACTCTGAGGGTTTATGGTATGAAGAGAGTTCCTGAACAGTAATATGGAGGAACAGCATCATACCTGCAAGATGGAGGTCTTTTTGCAGCATAGATTACAGTGTTCACTTTAGGCTGGAGATTTTTACCTTAAATTCTCCAATGGGGATACAGATATATGATGGTTTGGAGGAGGGGGTCCCCTCATCCTCTGAAATGGGAGTAAGTGGCAGAGAAGTTGGTACTCCAGCTCCTAATATATCTGAGGGTTATAACTGTGTTGCAAGTTTGAGACAAGAAAAATGTATCCAGGGCCCAATCCCTTGAAGCTTAGCCACTGTGGAGGTGGTAAAGAGGACTAAGTATGGGCCTGTCTGCATAGGGGAAGGAGGCTTCAGGGTTAAGGTCTTTATATAAACATAGTCTCCCAGGACAGTTGGAGGGGAGGAGAGTGTTTCCCTCAATGGACTGGGAAGAGAATCATTGGCATAGTCTCCAAGGATGTTCCTGGTATGTGTTAGCATGGAAAACTAGTCCTCATACGGTGTGTGGCTGAGAGGAATGTTGCCGAGGGTGAGAGGACACCCATACATCAGCTCGAAAGGACTTAACATGTGTGGCTTCTGTGGAGCTGCCCTGACTTTCAGGAGGGCTAGGGGTAGGAGTTTGTCCCAGGTGAGATGAGTCTGGGTAGTATATTGTGTTAAGTGAGTCCTGAGGATGCCATTCATCCTCTCAACCTTCCCAGATGACTGGGGTCTGTAGGTTGTGCGGAGCCTCCATATAATACCTAGAGCTTAATAGGTAATTTGGGAGATAAATGCTGAGCCATTGTCTGACTGGAGGGATGTTGGGAAGCCAATACGTGGGATGATTTGAGTAAGTAATTTTCCTGTTACCTGTGTGACTTTTTCTGAGGAAGCGAGGAATGCCTCTATCCACCCACGGAAGGTATCTACGAATACTAGGAGATATCTGAGCTTCTGTATTGGTGGCATGTATGTGAAGTTGACCTGCCAACCCTGACTGGAGACCTGTCCCCTAGCTCTGTGAGTCAGGAAAGGGGGAGGTCTCAATCCCCCTTGTGGTGTTGTTTGTTGGCAGATGACACATTGCTTGGTTATTTTTTCTAGGGTAGAGAGTAAGAATGGTGTAGGAGGGTCTGACAAAGAAGAGAGTCGAGGGGTCTTGCACTGATGTGAAATTGGTTTTGTAGGTCAGTAAGGATTTGGGTGGCATGTTGTTCTGGTAAAATTACCTTGTTGTAAGAGTATACCACCCATTGGAAAAGGTCACTCCCAATTTGGGGAGATTTAAATGTTCCTCTAGGTGTATGGTGGTGCTTTAGAGGGCACTACCAACAGCTGAGTAAGTGGCTGGATGTTCTAAGCTTGTCTTTTGGCCTCAGTGTCTGCTTTAATATTTCCTGTGGAGATGTGATCTCTCTTCTGTTGATGTCCCTTGCAGTGAATTATAACAGCATGTTTGGGTAATGAGGCTGCCTGGAAAAGCTTAAAGATGAGGTTTCTGTTAATGATGGGGGAATGTTTAGAGGTGAGGTATCCTCTCTCCTAATGGGGATGTGTGGATGTATGATATGGAAGGCATACTTGGAGTTGGTTTATATGTTTACCATCTGTCCCTTGATGAGAGTTAGCACCCTGGTTAGAGCTATAAGCTGCCTACTGGGAGGTTGTTCCTGGAAGGAGAGACTTAGACTCTAAAATATCATCTAGGGTGATGATTGTGTAGCCCACGCCCTGCTTAGCAACCTTAAAGGAACTCCAATCTATGAACCGATTGGTGACAGAAGAAGGCTTCCTGGAGATTAGGGAAGGAATGTAAAAAGTGGTGAATGACCTGGCTACAGTGGTGAGAATCTGTAGACAAGTCAAAGAGAGGCAGCAAGGAAGTTGGGTTAAGACCTTGAAGGGAGGGATGGATTTGCACTTGAGGGTATTGTAGAATTTGAGCATGGAGAAATTGTAGCCAGGAGGGAGAAGCATTAGATATAGCTGGGTGTGTGATGAGAGAGCTTATGGAGTGGGAGGAATATACCATCAGGTTGGCACATGGAACTAACTTAAGAGCCTCCTGAATAAGGATGGCTACTGCTGCCGGAGCCCACAGGCAAGCCAGCCAGCCTAGGAATGGAGCATCTAGTGGCTTAGAGAAATAAACTATGGACCTTAGGTCAGTCCCATAGTGTTGTGCTAAGAGGCCTAAGGGATAGCCATTACAGATGTCTGTATATAGAACAAATGGCTGCTAGAGGTCTGGGAGAGCTAAACCGAGGGCCTGCCCAAGGCTGTCCTTAAGTTTCTGGAAAAATTTAGAAATAGCCTTTTGGTTTTCTATGGGCTCCTGCAAGGCACTGGTGGTCACCTGGTATAAAGGTTTAGCTATTAGATCAAAGTTGGGAATCCAAGTCCTAAAGAAGTTGGCTAGCGCCAGGAAGAAAAGTAACTCCTACTTGGTCTGAGGTAGAAAGGTGCCAGTAATAAGACCTCTGAGCTATTGTGTGATGGCCTTATGGGTGGGAATTAGTAAAAGTCCTAGGTAGATGACCTGAATCTGCAAAAATTGTTCCTTTGTCTAGGAGACCCAATAACCTTATTCTAATAGGAAGTTAAGAAAGGCAATGGTGTGCTCTTGCAGAGTAAAAGGTCATCTACATATTGGAGTAGAGTGCTGGGGCTAGGTCTGTTTCTCATAGGTCAGAGGCCAGGGCCTGGCCAAAGATATGGGGACTGCCCCTAAAGCCCTGAGGGAGAACGATCCATGTCAGTTGTTTGGTTAAGTTTCTATTTGGGTCTGTCCAAGTGAAGGCAAAGAAGTTCTGTGATTGGGAGGAAAGGGGAATGGCAAAAAATGCATCTTTTAGGTCTAGGACAGTGTAATGAGTGGTTCCTGTGGTATTTGGGAGAGCAGGAAATATAGGTTGGGAACTATGGGGGTAATGGGAACAGTCACCTCATTTACCACTTGGAGATTTTGTATGAGTCAGTACATTCCATTGGGTTTCTTTACGGCCAAGATGGGGGTGTTGGCTGGGGAAGCTGCCTTACATAACAGGCCTTCTGAGAGGAGATGGTCTATAGTGGGTTTAACTCCTATTAGGGCCTAGGCAGTGATATTGAGCTTTATTGAGGAATTTTCCAGGGCCTTAAGAGCTACCTTGAAGATGGTGGCAAGACTGGTGGGAGCAGAGTCCATTTCCCCAAGTGCATGGGTGGAACACCTACCTGATTTTCTGAGGAACAGAGTGAACAACCAACATTATCCCAGAATATATGGAGGTTGGTAGGCCAAAACTGTAGGAGACATTGAAAAACCAGACAGTAAGGAGTTTACTTTGGGATGGTAAGGTCCCTGAGACCAGCACAAGGACCAGGGAGGCTGCAGCTCCAGGCCCAGTGCCTGCTGGGCCTGCCGCAGGATTCTTGGGAGAGAGCCAGGTCAACAGCTCCCTCCCCTGCCAAGCAGGGAAATTTGAGCAGCACCGGGATTGACCTGGATGCTTGAAATTGCTGGGAGAATAAGGACAAAGTGGCAAACACACAGGGTCAGTGTGCACCTGCTAAGACTGTGGATGCCAGCTGGGAAGAGTTGGGCCATAACGGACCCTGACCTAGATAGTCTCTGGTCTGGTTGGAGAGTTGGGCTGTGTGAGAGGCCAGGTGCGTCTTTGGAGCAGCAAGCTTCAATAGGAGGAATTTAAAAAAAAAAAAAAGGCACTGGGTGACTGTTTAGGGAATTCTCCCACAGCGGCTGCCCCACCTCCCCCAGTTGTGTCTATGTGGCTTCCCACAGGCTGGGCCATGGGCCCACCCCTGCCACCAGGACTGCAGCTGTGCCCCTATCCTACCCCTGGCCACAGAAATGGAGGACACACAACCACACCCACAACCCCAGGGGTGCATGACCAACCCAGCCACACCCCCACCACCACCACCACAGCAGCGGGGGCAGCACACTCCCACGGATGCGATCCCACCTCAGCAGCACAGCCCTGGAGTCGAGTGTGCCTGACTCCACAGCCAACAGGCACAGCACACCCAACCCGACCACCCTAGCTGCAGCAGCAGAAGAGGCACACACTTGCATCCCCTGCCAGCCATGGTGGCACCCCTGCCATGCAGCAGGGTGTAGGGAGGGGAGGGGTGGCCTACTGGCTTGCTAAGGGGAAGGTGGAGATGCCCCCCACAGAGGAGAGCAGCAGGGCTCAGGGAGTCAGCAATCCCCAGAAAGACTTAACTCAGTGGGTGAGCTGAACTAACCTGAAGAGACTCTGAGAGTCCCTCACATCTAGGACAACAAAGACTGAGAAGGTGGTTTGTGAGTTGCCCCTAACTGGTGCACCTCAAGCACAGCACAACTGGTAGATTGAAGGCATAGGCCTGGTGCAGAAGGGAACTGGGGGCCCTGCAGTGAACTGGTCTGGAGGCTAGGCAACTGTGAAGAGTACAGCTCAGAGGTGGCTTCCATCCACTGCAAAACCACTGCAAGGGAGAAAAGCAAAACCCATCCCCCCACAGCCTGCTGCAGCCAATACCAGAAAGACCAGCACAACTGGTTTGGCAGGTTTAAAGCCAGCAGGAGGCTTTTTTTTGGACCCCTTCTTTCTTTCTTTTCTCCCCCCCCCCACAAGTGTGAAAGGACCAGAATCAGACACAAAGAGGGACCATCCCAACAACTGAGACAGTAAGACAAATTTCACTTTGCTATTCCAGAGAACTTGCAAGTTATTGTTAATTTGTATTACTTTTCTCGTAATTTTTACTACTTTTACTTTATTACTATTTTTTCATTTCTCTTCATTCTGTTTAGTTTTCTTCATTTTGTTTGTTTAATTGCATTATTTGTCTCATTTTCTTTCTTCTCTCTTTCATAATGTATTTTCAATTTTCCTTCTTTCACTTCACTTGTGTTCCAAGAGCACACTACCCTAGGTCCTGTACTTCCTGTTCCTGTTATTCAGATCACATAGATTCTGTCACATGATTGTTGCTCCATTACTATGGTAAATAATTGCTGTTCTATACAATTGTAAATACTACACAGCACCCCTCCCAGATATTAGGTCACTTCACTGTTGCTGCACCTTATTAGTGTTGTGGTTAACTCTATTCTCTTACACACTACACCTACTTTCTATACTGTACTCTCACTGTATCTCATAATCTGACCTCCCACAAGCTCACTGTTTTCTGGATTCAACTCACAGTCCTTCCCTCCTCTAATAGGTATCTTATCTTTTTTCCACCCTTTCTAAAAAGTGGTTACTTGGGTGAACTATCACAGTTAACACTATACTTATCCAAAGGATCTCCCATCTCTTCTCTATGAGTTGTTACTTTAAATCCCATAGAGTACACTCCCGCTCTCTTAATCTATTTTGCCTTCCCCCTCCAACTAATCACATAAAGAGTAGGTAGGAGCTGTGAACACCAGTATACCTGCTAGAAGAGAGAACCCACCAACAAAGTAACCACCAAAAGATAATAAAGAAAAATGGTGAAGGAGTGAGTGGAAGCCTCACTAACCTCCACCCAGGACCACTCTGGAATTACAACTAACTAGTTGAGAAATTACCCAGAACAAACAATTGAACAAGAGCAAGAGAGAAGCCTCAAAACCGCAGACAGACAGAAAAACCAGCTTTGACACACCTGTCTGCAAATGCACAACAGCATACAAGACGTGGTGAGCAGACTGACCCTCAGTTAACTAGCTGGAGGGAAGGACCCACCAAAGAAAGACCCAACAACAATCAAAACCCAAAGACCTCCAGAGAGCCTGCAAAAATGAAAAACCAAGAGCAGTAAGTTCAGGAGATCAAGGAGACTGCACCACTAAATCTCACAGGTCTCCTACCATAGAATTTCATGCCACAAAGCCAGAGGGTCAGAACACATTAATTTAAGAAGCAGAGGCTAAAAGGAAGAGTCTCACAAACAATGGGAAGACTAAGAAACAAACCCCAAATGAAAGGAAAGAAGAAAGCCTCAAAAAGAATGCTAAATAAAACAGAAGCAAGTCAACCATTAGACACTGAGTTCAAAGCAATGGTTATAAGGAAGCTCAGTGAGCTCACAGAGAATTACCAAAAACTACAGGGAAACTACAATGAACTCACTGCAAACTACATCAACATGAGAAAAGAAATAGAAACTATCAACAAGGACCAAGAAGAAATGAAGAATACAATTTCTGAATGGAAGAACACAGTAGAAGGAATCAAAAGCAGGCTAGATAAAGCAGAAAATCAAATAACTGAGCAGGCAGAGAAGATAGGGAAAAAAACAAAAAGAGCAAGAAAAGGAATAAAGACTCAGAAAGACTGAAGAGGTGTTAAGGAAACTGCAGGACAACGTGAAATGCAAAAATATCCGTAAAATAGGGATACCAGAAGGAGAAGAACAAAAGCAAGGGATAGAAAACCTGTTTGAAAAAGTAATGATGGAAAACTGCCCTAATTTTATTAGAGAAAAAGTCACACAAACACAGAGAACACAGAGAGTCCCAATCAAGAGGAATGCAAAGAGACCCACTTCAAGACATATCATAATTAAAATGCCAAAATTCCAAGACAAAGAGAGAATCTTAAAGACAGCAAGGGAGAAACAGAAAGTAACTTACAAGGAAGGCCTGATAAGGCTAGCAGCTGATTTTTCAATTGAAATGCTCCAAGCCAGAAGAGAATGGCAAGAAACACTCCAAGTAATGAAAGCCAGAGGCCTGCAACCAAGATTACTCTACCCAGGAAGCTTCTCAATTTAAATGGAAAGCCAAATATAAAGAGTTTCCCAAACAAAAGAAGCATCAAAGAATATACATCCTCCAAAACAGCTCTACAAGAGATGCTAAAGGATCTGCTTTAAGAAAAGGGGGGGGGGGGAAGCAAAAGAGAGGCACACACAGGTATGAAAAAATGGCAAGAAATAAATACCTATCGGTAACAGCTTTAAACATAAATACACTAAATACTCCAATCAAAAGATATAGAATAGCTAAATGGATAAAAAATCATGACCCAGGAGTTCCGGCCAAGATGGAGGCATAGGCAGTCGCACTGTGCTTCCTCGCAACCAAGACTTAAAACAACAAAGATTGAGAAACAATTAACAACCAGAACAGAGGGAAAGTAATTGAACAGAAGTTGGGCTCCAGTACATCCAGACCGGTAAGGAGCGGCGGAGTCGGGAGGCCTGCGAAGTGGGGTCAAGGGTTCCCGGCGGGAAGAGGCGCTGGCTGGCGGGCGCGCAGGGTGCAGACGGCAGCGGCAGCGGACGGACCGGTGGCGGACGCTGGGCGCGGAAGCGCGGAGCCGACTAGCAGACCCAGTGAGGGGTGCAGGGCAGCTGGCTGTCCACAGCCACACGTTTGCGCATGAACTAAGTGAAAAATGGGCAGCACCACCGCGTTTCAAACCTTAAGAGCCCCGTCTGGGAACTGAGGCCAGGAGACTCTCACAGGAGACTTCTCGGGGAAACCCACAGAGTCCAAGAAAGTGCACCAGCCCACCGCCCGGGAGCCAGCACAGCAAGGGCCCAGTTTGCTTGTGGGAGGCAGTGGAGGGAACGGAAGTCCTAGAGAGAGCGGAGCAGGCGCCATTGTTCCCTCTCAGACCCGCCCTCTCATAAAAGGTCTCAACCCAGCGACTGGGGTGCCCCGCCCCATGAATACCTAAGGCTCCGCCGCTCTTACGAAATAGCCGCATCCGAACCAAAGGAAAATTAAAAAGATGGCTCAAACATATTTGAAAGCCCCAGAACCAATTTTTTTAAGTGACCAAGAAATTGCCAAATTACCAGATGCACAGTTCAAAGCACTGTTGATCAGGAAGCTCACAGAATTGGTTGACTTTGGACATAAATTAGATGAACAGATGCAGGCTACGATAAGAGAAATGAAGGAAAACGCACAGGGAAACAATAGTGAGGGGAAGAAAACTGGGACTCAAATCAATGGAGTGGACCAGAAGGAAGAAAGGAACAACCAAAC